>PVHX01003490.1:0-108415 GCA_004024805.1 Geosciurus inauris
GGTAGAGGAAGTGTATGGGGGGAGGGAGGAGGAAAAGGAGAAGTTCTGGGGGGGGGTAAAATTGACCAAATTATGTTATGTGCCTATACAAATATGTAACAATGCAGTCACTGTTAGGTACAATTTTAATGTACCCATAAATGATAATGCCCCGGATCACAAAGAACCACATTAGTCCCCAGGGTCAGGAGTGCAGGTGGGACACAGACTAGGGATGGGACTTCTGAGCCTGGCTTCTCCTGCTCTCTTCCTCATTTGGCCTTACCTTTCCTTCCTACACCCATTTATGAACTACTTGTTCTTCTCACCAGCTGCTTCCCTCTGGCCTTTGCTCAGGTTTTGCCCTGGGCAAGGATTGCCATTTCTATCCCTTCGGATGCTCCAAGCCCTCCCATGGTGCACCAGCCCTGTGATTATCACATTTTATCAACCAGTTTTCAAGTCCCTCCACCCTAACACAGAAGCCTCCAGATCTCTGTAGGATACTGTTGACCCCCCCAGTCCTGTATGCACTCCCCAAGGCCAGAACAAAAGCCCCAAAGACCCCTTCTTTGAGCCAGGCGTGGTGGCACAAGCCTGTAATCCTAGTACTTAGGGAGGCTGAGACAAGAGAATCGTGAGTTCGAAGCCAGCCTCAGCCACAGCAAGGCGCTAAGCAACTCAGTGAGACCCTGTCTCTACATAAAACACAAAATAGGTCTGGGGATATGGCTCAGTGGTCGAGTGCCCCTGAGTGCAATCCCTGGTACCAAAAAAAACCAACCAAACAAACAAAAAAAACCCCTTTCTTTGTTCTCTAACACCATCTGGGTTCTACTGTAGTCCGAGGTTAGAGGGCAGAAAGTCCTCTTCTACCGTCTCTGTTCAATAACAATACAAATTACGCCATCATCTTACACAACACCTGTAGCATGTAAGAACTATTTATTCTATTGTACACTAAAATTATACAGTAAAACATGTATATGTTTTGACAATCACCCATGTTTTTATGTGTATTAATTTTAAAATAATATTATGTGATTCCATCTAGATGATGTTGTAGAGCAGGTGAAACTAATATATGGCAACAATAAATCAGAAAAGTGATTGCCTCAAAGGTAGGTTGGGAGTAGAGGTTGACGAAGGGGCCAAGAGGGAACTCTCTGGAGTCATGACGATGGCCTGTATGCCATGAAGGGCCGTACAGGTGTATCTATTTGTCCAGACTGATTAGAGAGTGGTCCACTTTGTATATATGTATTCTGCAGCATGCAGTTAAAAGAAAAGCTGCAAATTTATACTGGACAATGATCAATGATCTCCATGCTGAAGTTTTTGGGTGGGGGGAGGCATGGGGTCTGCTTACTTGGCAGTGTAACCATCATCTCCATTTTATGGATGAGTATGCAGGAGCCTCAAGAATTTGCATCATTATTTTTTTCAATTGTGCCACAGTGTTAAACAGTGACAGAACCAGACCATAAATCCAGATCTGTTTACCCAGCCCGTGACACACACAAAAGAGAAGACTAAGAATGCTTTGTTGAAAGGATGCATGGAGGAATAAACTGGGCCTGAAATTTGAAAAGGAACAGATTTCATGGCTGCCACCAGGGGACAATTTAAGGTGTTACACAGAGGTGTCATGGCCTCCACAGTTCTGTCAATGGGGGACTTTTCTTCAAACGCACCATAAGTAGGAAGTGAGTCTCCCTTCCAGGAGCAGGCATTTCCTGTTGTATTTTTATGGGGCTGCAGTCCTGGCAGTGTGTGTGTGTGGTGGGGGGAGGTAGAGAAGGTTGGCATGGTGGAAGCAGCTGCTCCAGGTGGGGTTGTAGAGACTTACAAAACGGCTGGAATTGTTGTTGCGCACGGTTTTGGCATTGCCGAAGGCCTCCAGCAGTGGGTTGGACTGCAGGATGATGTCCTTGACGTGCTGGGGACAGAAACGGATGGAAAGAGGTCAGTCTGGCTCAGGTAGGGTGGAGATGCAGCTGGGGGAGACCCAGCCTGTTCTTCTGTTGCTGCCGCCTCACCTGGACCTTCTCTCCCCCGCCAGACACCTTGGAGATGTAGCCCATGATGTATTTTGCAGCTACTGTCTTCCCAGCTCCGCTCTCTCCACTGGGGTAGAAGAGGGAGGAAGGAACAGTCAGTGGGTGGGGATGGTAGAAGGTGCCTGACCCGTCACTCCTTCGATTGAGCACCTGTGGTGTGCCAGGCACTATTCCAGATATTGGGAATAGGACAGATGAAAATCCCTGTCCTCATGGAGCTGCCATTTAGAAGAAACAGATGGCTGGTGACAGAATGAATCAAGAAAATATATCAGCAGTGAAATGGTGCGAGGGAAGTAAACCAGGGTGGAGGGGATGGGCAGAGGGGGACAGCAAGGCTGTGGGGATGGGGAGTTCCTTGGGGTAGCAGTGACGTCTGAGTGGACGCTGGGGCAGGAGGGTCCAGAGCGCCCACCCCGTACCTGATGATGACACACTGGTTCTCGCAGTCGATGAGCATGTTGCGGTACATGTTGTCTGTGAGGGCGTAGATGTGCGGGGGGTTCTCATACTGGGCCTGGTGGGGCAGGTCAGGGCTCAGCCCAGGGTCAGGGGCTGGGGGTCTTGGGCTTGGCTCTCCCGCCTGACCCCAGCCTCACCGCGCCCTGGTAGAGATCAATCTCACGGTCAGTGAAGTAAGGCATCTGCTTGAAAGGATTGACGGAGATGAGCACCGAGCCGATGTAGGTCTGGGAGAGGGTTAAGGACCACGCAGTGTCCCTGCTGGGCTTTGTCCCTATGGCCTCATTCTGCTACCCTGGGGATTCCCAGAGCCCCATTACTTGGAGGGAGACAGGGATGCTCAGACATACCTTGAGTCTCTTAGGAAAACACTGGGCTGCGTCCAGAACGTGGGGCTGTGCTGAGCTGCCCCGGGGCAGGGGACCAGTGACAGTAGAGCTCCCCCCCAGTGCGGCCCCACTGTTACTTAATCTGTCCTCTGTCTCCAGCCCAGTGCCCTCGATGCCCACCCTCCCTCTGTCCATTCATCCACCTCTCCGCCCATGGCTCAGGCCTTCTGTGTCCCTCTGTGCTGCATCATCCCTGAATGTCACCATCCACCATGCCATCCCTCTCTCTCTGCCTGTCATTGCCTTGTCCCTGCGTCCCTTCCCTGCCTGTGGCCCCCCCCCCAACAGCCCAGGGTACAAAGATGTAGTCGTCCATGAAGCGCTTTCGGAGGTTGCCCACGATGGCGTCCTCGGTGATCTGGGGCAGCAGCACCATGTCGTCCACGCCGCTTTGCTTCACGTTGTGGCTTTGCCAGTGGAAGCGCTCCTTGCTGCCCTGGGTATGGGTGGTTGGGCAGGGTGAGCTGCTACTGGTGCCTGGATCAGCAGCAGCAGCAGCAGCAGCTTCTGGATGGGTTTTGCCTTAGCTACCTCGGTTCCTCCCCCATCTCAGGGACCCAGCAGGGGCGAGCAAGGTCCCATTCAGGCTTCTGACCAAACCAGAAAGACGGCTCAGGTCCCTCCCTCAGACCCAGCACCCCCGCCCCCCTGCCATGGAGGAGACAGACGCCAGACCCAGTGGGGCCCTGACAGGCTGTGGCAGAGCGAGGGAGGCTTGCCAGGGGAGCCCACCCACCCTGGTCCTCACTTCCTTCCCTCTTCTTCCCTCTGTCCCTCCCTGACCAGGCTGCTCTGTGACATATGACCTGCAGCTCACCCCTTTCACCTTGAGGAGACCTCCTTCCTCCCTTCACCCTGGTGATCATGCATCCCAACCTGGGGCTGTGACCTCTGTCCCGTGTCCTGATGTTACATCATTCCTTATCTCTGCCCATGACACCTGGCCCAGCCTCCTTGTCGCCTCTGCTGCATTCTTCTCTTTCTTCCAGATGCTTTTGCCTTGCTCCTCAACAGCTCCAGCATCTTTCTATACTCCCACTTTCCCTTCCCCCTTTCCTCCCTCAGTCAGGAGACTCAGGCAGAAGCACTCCCAAGACCTCTAGCCCAAGTGAGTTCATCCAGTGCCTCAGATTCAGGGTCTCTCAGGACGTATGCTGCTCCTGTCCAAGACACCCCTGCTAGGCAGGAGTCTGGCAGCAGAGAGTGACAGTATCCTGGAGCTTCCCTGTCTCCTGACCTCAGCTCAGAGGTGTCCCTCTTTTAGGAACTACCCCATCCCAGGCCAGGAGCTTCTGGAGGCTGGGGCCAGGGTGGAATCCTCTCTTATCCCCAACAGGGAGGATCTGCTGCATGCTTTTACCTTGCGAAGAAGGAAACTGAACCTCAGAGGAAAGCCCCAGAGCAAAGGATGCTGGGAACCAGGATCAAATCTCCAAAGAGGACCCCTCGTTTCCAGCAGATTTCGGTAATCGGAGGTGGGCAGAGAAGATACGGGCAGATATGGAGCAGGAGGGTGGTGGGGGCAACTCTAGGACAGAGGGGGTGAGGCCAGGCCCAGCGTCTGGGGGTCTGGCTGAAGAGCCAGCTTCCCAGGAGCACTGGAAAGCCAGGGGTGTTCTTAAGTGGAGGAAGGGCACAGGAAGATTCTAGACGTGCTGACAGCCTGGGAAGTGGGTGGTTGACGCTTGCCATGGGCACAAGGTGAGCCCAGCCTTTGGCGTGGAGCTAGGTCTGGGTCCTGATCCTGGTGAGGCAGCCTGATAGCGCTGTGGGCCTCCTCTGCCCCATCTGTAAAGCGGGAGGGGCAGCCTGCTCCCCAGGGCTGAGGATCAAATGCTGGGGAAGGAGGTGGGTGGCGGGTGGGTTCTCCTGCCCAGCCCGAGGGGTGTGAAGCTCTACCCAGGCGCAGGGCATTTGACAGAATGAATGTTCAGCAAGCACCCGTGATGCGCTGGGTCTGGGGGACATAGTGGTGGGGCCAACACTACAGCCGTCCCCTCTGGAGAGACCTTCCTGAATACAGAGCAGGTGAGGCGCTTCCTCTGAGTCCCCACTGCCTCCCGAGGGTCTTTCGGCACCCACATACTAGACGTGGCACACACCGGCTCATCCGAGTCCCCGAGGGCAGGGGCTCGGTGTGTGGAGGTGTCAGCACCGAGTCTCCAGGAAGGAAAAGCGAGAGGGTGAGTGAATGGAGGCGAGGTCCTCCAGGGCAGCTCCCGGGGGGGCCTCGAGTGGCAGGATGAGGAGTTGAGGCCTGACTGTCCAGTCCTGCGTGTGGAGCAGGCGCCTGGCTGGTGCTTTGGAGAGCTCCCTGGGGAGGCCTCAGGAGAGACGGAGGGGCAGTTGCGGATCGGGAGCCCCGAGTGGGGATGCTACCGTGGTCCTTCATTTGGATGAGAGGTGGACAGGGAAGGATGGGTGGGAGGGGGATTGACTAGGAAAGGGAGTAGGACATGGTTGGGGCTTCAAGGTGAAGGACAGGGGGACCCAGCATAAGGTGGTGATGAGCTCAGCTAGGGCTGCTCGGAGTCTGGGCCCTGGGAACGTGTCAGGAGTTGCTCAGGACACTGGAAAGGCTGCGCGGGAGCGTGCGAGTGGGGCGGGCGCCTGGGGAGTCTCAGGCTGGCATACTGCTCCTGGAGGCACATTTGGAATCATGGGAACATTTTTGGTTGTCCCAGAGATGGGGATAGGACTGGCACTTGGTGGGGACTCGGAGTGGGTGCGAAATTCGCAATTAGTTGTCCTGCTGCAGCACCCCCCCAACCCGGGCAGATGCTCATATAAGTGACCAAACCTGTTTATAATCACTGGAACCCAGCTGTTTCAGCCATAAACAGAAAGTCTATACTGGTTGGTGATCCTAATTAAGACGCTTGGGACCAGAAGTGTTTCAGAGTCTTTTGGAAAAAATGTGGTGTATTTGCATATTCACGAAGAGATGTCTCGGGGATGGACCCGGGTCTGTGTGAACTTCCTTTGCTTCATGTGTATCCACGCCTGGCCCGAGGTGATTTTGTACACGATGCTTAGTGCATCTGCGTCTTGACTGCCACCCGTTGCATGAGGTCAGGAGTGAAATTTTCCACTTTTGGCATCACATCAGCACCCAAAATTTTCCAATTTTGGAGCATTTTGGACTTGAGAGTTCTGGATTAGGTTGGCTCCGCCTGCACACAGTTAGCATGATCGGCACCCATGGTCTTTTCCAGTCGCAGGACCACCAAGTGTGAAGGGAGACTTTAGTTTTTCCAGATTTCACCGTGAGTTCGACACCTGGGAAGCTGACATCCCCCAAGGTCACACGGCTAGTGCTGTTGAAGTGGCCACTGTACCACCCTTCGGTATTGGCTTGCAGGTGGGGCTGTGTGCTTACTGACACACCTATTTACAGGTGGCACACCTAGAGGTATTCTTGCTGCACTGGCCTGAGCGCTTCTCCTCTGCAGTCCTGGGGATCACGTGAGTTCTTTGTTCCCTGGTCTGGATCACAAGGCCTGATGGGGGCAGGGGGCGTGGCCCTGGCTGCAGTGAGGACAGGGCCCACCTCCAGAGGGGCCCTGGGGCTGCCAGGAGGTTGCAGCCACTGAGACCAAGGGAGGCCCTGCTGGGATGAGAGAGGGGTGGGGAAGGTGGAGGACTTCCACCAACCCCAGCTACTGAGGTTTGGACAGACCCTCCAGGGACCCCAGGGAAGGTGTCAGGGACCTCAGGGTCAGAAGTCAGCTTGGGAGAGGAGGAGGTGTGAGGAAAGGTGTGAGAGACTTTGGTTGGGAAGAGGAAGAGGGAAGGAGCTGGGGGGAGAGGTGGGGTCAGTGTGTGTTTCCTGTTCAAGATGGGGAGACCAGAGCATGTTGATGCGAATAGAGGATGAAGATTGGTGTCCTTCATTATTTGTGGGCTTGGGATCTGCTCCTCATCTGGGCTGATGGCTGGGGGCACCCGCCAAGTGTAAGTGGCTGGGGAGACAGGAAATAGATTCTGTCTCTGAGGAGCTGGAGGGGTGGGTCCGTGAGTGGTAAGGTTGGAAAACAACAACAACAGTAGTTAAAGCCCTGCTGGTGTTTATTCTGTGCCAGGCTCTGGTCTGTTTATTTTTTCTTGTGCGAGGGTTTAAACCCAGGACCTCATGCGTGTTAGGCAAGTGTTCTACCACAAAGCCACACCCCGGCACTGTCCTAAGCTTTTTAAAGCGAATTATTTCATCCTTTCAACACTTGCTGAGTTTGGTACTATTATAAAGTCCATTCTGCAGAAGAGGAAGTTGTGCAGAAAGCACAGACAGGTTAGGTAACCTCCTGGAGATCACACAGCAGAAGCATGGCAGCGTAGGAAGAGAAAACACACCAGACTGTCTGACTCGAGCGCAGTCTGGGTCAGAGTTGGCTGGAGTTGGTGCTTCAAGTCAGATGAGGACAGACGGAGTGAGAACAAGACTGGCCTATCCAGGGATTCCCCTTTCGGACTGGTCCTGTCTTCATGCTGCTAGGCCCCTCAGGCTGAGCTGAGACCCAAGACCACTTCCTGTTGCTAGAATCGGAGGCCTGAGGCCAGCTGCCTCTGGCTGGGAGCAATGGCCATCTGGCTCTTATGGCCTTTGGTCCTTGGTTCCTCTTCCTGTCCCTCCCTTCTTCCCTTGCTCTGTGAAGTAGCCTGTGTGTCCTGCCACCCCCTCGCTCTTGATCCTGCCCCCAGGGCCTGGCCCCCAGACATTCTTAGCTCCAGACAATCCTGAAGGCACAGGCTGTGCCTGTGGAAGGGACAGGAGGCTTTGTCCAAGGGTGTGTAGGGGGCAGTCAAGATTTTGGCACGTGATAGGTTGTCTTCAAGGCCGGGATTGGCAGTTCACCACCTGTGCGACTGTGGGAGGACCACCTCACTTCTGCAGCCTGTTTCCTCATCTCTAAAATGGATTGCATTATGACCTTCTAGAGGACTAGGGTATTGGAGCTGGTCAGTACATACTTGCTTAATGAATAAATGAAGTACCATAGAATACGATTTCTCCCTGTCCCATCTACTAGGCATCCCTCTCTCTGTGCCCTCCAAGTCACCATGGGTCAAGCTGCAACTGTTTACTCCTGAGTCCTTTCCTTGGGGTGGGGGTGTAACAAAGAGGTTGTGGTCACAGTTGACCACAAGCTGAGTATGACTCAACCTGCTGGGGCTCTTGTGAAAGATAGTCAGGGGCTAAGGGTGGCTAGGGTGGGAAGGGGGAGCTAGCTTCTTCCTTTGGCTCTGTAGAGAGGTCTTCCTAACCCGAGGTGAGAGGCAGGAGGGGCAGGGGTAGTCTGGGATGGTCTTGCCCATGCTAAGGGAGGTGGGGTTGTTTGTCATCAAGGTGGAGGCTGCTGGGGGCTGGGGTACTCGCACCTGTAGTGAACACACTCCTGAGCCTCTGCTGTGCATGAAGAAGGCTGAGACCAGGTGTAGATGACCCTCTTCTTGGAGTAGGTGGACAGAGTTGCCCAAGGGGACTGGGTTGGGGGAGGGGAGCAGGAGCCCAACTTCTGTAGGAAGCAGGTCTTGGGGTGTGTGTGGGGGATGCCAGGATTCTAGCTTCTTTGGAGAGGGGTGTCCAGTTCTAAATGAGGCTGAAGGGATGGGCAGGGGTCTTTAAGGGGAATGGGCAGTCCAGGACATGTGGGGTCAGTGCCTACCCCCAGAGTGGCTGCTCACTTCCTAGCAGGAGGGAGAGGCTGTGCCAAGACGGCTATTGATAGGTGTGGTCTCGAGAGGGACCGAGTTGAAATCTGCTCTACAGACCTCATGGGGCAGGGCCACTGTGCAGATTTGGCCAGGCAGAGGCTGTCACCTGTTCACACCAGCCTCACCATCGCCATCTGCAGCAGCCTCGACCTTGGCCGGCCCTTTGAGGCCCAAGCCAGGAGGAAGGGAGCTTTTGAAAGTCACTCCAAATGTTCCAGGCTTTCTGCTCCTGTGTGGGGATGAGCAAGATCCCCAGCCTGGGGAGAGCAGCAAAGCACCACTTCCTTCCTCACCGGGTCCCATGAGCTGTGGTTGCTGGGAGGAGATGTGCAGTGGTGACCGCTGTCGCAGGGACCAGCACCCCTGGTCCCCAGGGGCCACCCCTGGAGCCTTGGTCCTGCCTCCCCAGCCCAGTGCGCTCTGGGGCACGCTCTGCATCCCACGCTGTGCAAACACCATCCTCATCTCCAAAGGCTCCCATGGTTGCCTTCCCCCTGGGGCAGTGGTGGGTCTCAGTTTCCCTTTCGGTCCAGCAGGGGGCCATTATCCAACAGGTGGGGATCCCCATCTTTCTGGAGCTGGGCTCTCCGTCCAGTTGCTGGAGACAGTCCAGGGTCAGTGACTACCTCCTCGACACCCCGCACAGGGGCTGGAGCTGGGGAGCCCTAGTTTTCTCTTGCTCATTGGAGCAGAGCCTTTGGGATGGGGCCCAGGCCCCAGGCCCCTGCCTGCCCCTGACTCAGGCCACCTTCCGCCTCTCCAGCTGGCCTCAGGTCTTCATGACTCTTTCACCTACATCCCTCCCAACTCCAGCCTTTTCTGTCCATGGCCACAGCCAATGGCCCTAGACTAAGCAGCCACATCACTGGTCTCGCGCTTTGTGTCGGTACCTTTAGATCAACTACTATTATCCTCATCACCACCATTGCCAGCCAGTTGCTGCCTCCACCCCACCCCCGACAGTCAAACAGAAACTGCTAATAACAGCAGTGCCAGCGCCGGCCAGCGTCAAGCAGAAACAGCGCCCCCGCCCTCACCACCCCCACCCCAGTAACCAGCCACCAGCAGCAGCGCTGACCGTGAGCAGCCACGCAATGCCACGAAGCAGCCCCGACCAACCAGGGCCACTCCAAACCCAACCGCCGGTAAGAGCACCATCACCAGGAGCCAGCACTGGGCTGGGGATGGCACTCAGCGGTGGAGCGCTCGCCGGGCACGTGCGGGATGCTGGCTTCAAACCCCCGTACCACGACCAAACCAAACCCCAAACCCAGCAATGGGCAACAAAGAGCAAATGAACACCCCCAACGCCACCCAGCTCCAAATAACAGCAACCAGACTGTCACCGGGGTCGCCAGGATTTCCATCGGAAAACAACCAGTGACCAGTCTTAAACCCTGGTGTGGTCACATCAAAGATGAGAGCCGCCGTTAACACCGACAGTGACTGTCGCTGCCCATGGCCGCTCCTCCCGAGTAACCCCACACTGACTCCAGCAGTGCCCTAGCCCCACCTTGGCCACGGCCACTGTGTCCTGGGCGCGCACTGTGTGCTCCACCACGGACCTTAGGAGCATTGCTTCATCGACTCCTTCCACAAGTCCTGGTGTCCCTCCAGGAAGCCCAGCACCCAGCGGCAGAGGGGGCAGTCCCATAGGTGGCCTCCCCCACCTCTCATCCTGGTCCATTCCTGCCCTCTCACGCCCTGCCTGCCAAGGAGACCGTTGGGGAAGCATTTCCCATGGCCTTATCCTTTCTTCCAAGGAGCAAATCGCTTCCTGATCCAAGTGCCACCCGGGCTCCTCGCTCCCTGGCTCAGCTCTGTCTCTGTCTTCTGTTCCGAGGCCTGGTTGTGAATGATGGAGGGGTCCTTGGCCAGTGATGCCTGACGCGGCCCTGGCTTTCCAAGGAGGGTCTCAGGCTATCCTAGCTTCTCCCTCCGCTCCGCCTCCCGGCCTCACCCTGGTCAGCTGTTTTCTGTAACTGCCCAGAACCTTGCAATGGTCCCTGTCCCAGCCACACACCTCATTCTCGTTGACAGAATGACAGAAACAGAAAGCTGAAGTGGCCTGAGGTGCCTGGAGCTGCGAGCTGGGAGGCCCTTGGAGCGGGTGCGGCTTGGCCAGGTGGGGAAGGGCTGCAGTCCTTGACCCCACTCCGCAGCGACTCTCGGCATGAGTTTCCGGCCCTCCCCTTGCGGGTGTTGCCAAGTGAGGACACTAACACTGCGACCATCTCCCCACCTTTCCCTCTGTAGACACTACAGCCAAACCACTCCTCGCCCACACAGCCACACAGTCACTACACCCCACGGCCCAAGAGACACAGCTGCTCCTCCCATTGGTGGACTCAGGACAGCCAAACCCACAGACCCTCTGAAATGCTCCCAAAGAACCACTGTCACAGCCAGATCAACTTGCAAAGATGACATCTGTGTGAACCAAGGCCAGGAGAGAGGAAGTGACTTGTCCAAGGCCACACAGGGAGATGAGATCTGAGCTGAGCTGAGCACTGACTTCCCTGGACACCCCCTAGGAAAGGGCTAGGTCCCTGTCCCTGCACTCTGTGATTCCCTTGGGACAGCTTCTCTTTTCCAGTTGCTGTTCCGTTGGTCCCCAGAGCCACTCTGCCATTCTCAGATGGGAGTCCGTGCCTGGTGAGGGCCACGGGCCACTTGACCTGCACGGAGGGACCCCAACGGGCCAGCCATCACCCTCTTCATCCCTCGCTTTCTGAGGTTGGACTCCAGGGCACCTCCACCTGGCTGTTGCCCCACCCCTGCACTTCCAGGGTCCACCTTGAAGGACTTACCATGGTGGGGTTGGCGTCGGGCTCCTGGGGGGCACCGGATGGGCTGTGGTAGGGGTGCAGGCTCAGAGGGCTCTTGGGGGCGGCTTGGGCATGGCCCTGCTCCTGTTCCTCACCGGCTCCCGGCCCTTAGTTCCTCTTACAACAACCCCTCACTTCCTTTGACGGGAGGGGCTGTGGCCATGGGGGAGGGAAGCTGGGCCCCAAGGGCGGGGAGAAAGCAGCTCTAGCAGCAGGGCCAGGAGCCTGCTACTTGGGCCTCTGCATCTCCAAGACTGCTGGCAGCCACTGTCAGACCCTAGAAAGCCCCTTCTCCATATCAAGGCAAGCGGTCAGCGGGCCGCAGGACTGACCACTCTTTGCCGGGTGATCCTAGGAAGCATTTGGATTATTCATCTCTTTTCCAAACTAGGGAAAGGGCCACTTTAGATGTGCTCTGATAAACTCTCTTCCAGAGCGGCCTCTGCTGGTCTTCCCCACCAAGAGCCCTAGAGAGCCATGTGGCTTTTTCAGGGAGGGGCAGGGGGGTGGGCCGTGGGAGGAGCCAGGTGCCCTGAAGTCTTCACCTTTGGGTGTCAGATCTGGATCTATAGCCCTCAGCCCTGCCACTTCCTGGACTTTGTTCCCCATCTTGTGAAGTGGGGTGTCTTCTCTTGGCAGTGCCTGGCACATGTGGGACCCAGGCTTTGGTCTCTGGAAAACCAGCCAACGACACACTTGTTTCTTGTTATTAGAGGAAATAATTCCAAAAGGTTATCCCCTCCCCATGTCATCCAGCAAGGAGGTGGCTGAGTGGGCGGCAACCTGTGTTCAGACCCATCTTCGGTCCAGGATGCCTTTGAGCATCCTCCTAGGCGTCCAGAGGTGGTGCCCCCTAGTGTCCACATTTGGGAAGGAACCTGTCTCTCCTTGAATCTCCTGAACAAGTTGGTGAAATCGGGTCAACTTGAGCAATGTGAATCGGCAGGCAGGAGGACCGGGCTTCGTTGGGGATGTCAGGGGAGTGTGACTTTGGGAACTTCTGTGAGAAGCTGTACTTCTGTCCTAAAATCTGGGCTTTTGTTTGTGTTGGTAAAAAGTCCCCTGAGTGCACGGAGGATGACCCTGAAGGCCCGTGACCTCTTCTGGTCCTGGGCAGGGGCTGGATGGCACTCAGGCTCACTGACACACATCTACCTACACGTGCAGATTTACACAGACAGAATTTTATTATGTGGGGCTTCCTGGCAAGGAGTGTGTGGGCCCCAGGGCAGAGCTTGTAGCACCATGATAGGGGTGACCTGGATGTTGGGGTCCCCACGGGGCAGGCAGAGTGGAGGTTAGGGTGGATCTTCCCCCTGGTCAGTTCAGGGGTAGTGTATCAGGGAGATGGTGCTAAACTCCTCCCCCATAGTAGACACAGATTCCCCCCCCCCCTCAGAGTGGACAGGAAGGCCAGTGCTGGGGGCAGGGCGCCCGCAGACCCCCTCCCCACCTCCACTCTTCACAGTACATATTCCGATCAAAGGATGGGAGAGTGTTGGGGACTCCGTGAGGGTGTGTGCAAAGGGCACTGGGGTGAACTGTTGTCCCCTTCCCAGGCCCACCTTGGAGGGGGTCTCAGTATGAACTAGGGAGGGGCTGAAGAGGAAGCCTGGGAGTAGCCAGCCCCTCTCCATCTCCCAGCCAGGGGCCCTGCAGGGGTTCCCAATAAATAACTTCCAGCTCACCCTTCACTCCCAGCTCCCGCCCCCTCCGGTCCTTCCTGGCCCAGACCCGCTCAGCTTGCACTCAGGTGTGGCTTCAGGTGCCGCGCGCCCCCTAGCGGCCCTGGCAGGTTTTGCAGCACATCTGGCGAAAGTAGGCTCGGCTGCAGAACTGAAATTTGAGCACCAGGGGGCAGTAGGCGACCTTGTTCACATCCTTGCACTCTGTGGGGTGGGGGTGGGGGGTTGAGGAGAGAGAAAAGGGGAAATCAGGTCTAGTCCCGTCCCAGCAGGGGTGCATCCAACCGCCTGGACCGCGCGCGCGTTCTGGTCATTGACTTTGCTTCTCGGTTCCCTCAGTTGTCAAAAGGGGCTTAATAATAGTCCCTATGTCATTAGGCTGTTCGGAGGATTTAGAGTGTGCAGGAGGGCTGACTCGGATACATTATTAACCAGAAAAGTATTTCTTATTTAACCATCCTTTTGATGCCATCAGAGGAGAGTATCTGTTTGCCTGCTCACTCCTTTCCCTTTTTAGTAAACTGAGCCCTTGCGCCACAGCTCCAGACATTTGTGTATTTTATGTTCCTGGTATTCCACAGTCTCTCTTCAAGACAGTGGATAGCAGCCAGTCAAGTGCAGCAAGGTCCTGTCCTAATAAAGGGCTTCACGTTGATCACTTTGTTCCATCTCCCTAATGAGGCACCCTGCCCAAGTGAATACTTATTCACTTCCCTTGATAAGGAAATGGAGGCAACAGTGGTATGAGAGGAAAAATAAATCTACTGCTCTCTCAAAAAAAAAAAAAAATTGTAAACTGGCATGGTGACACACACCTGTAATCCCAGCTGTGTTTGGGAGGCTGAGGCAGGAGGATCACAAGTTCGAGGCCAGCTTGGGCAACTTACTGTCTTGAAATTTAAAAAGAACTAGGGGTATGGCTAAGTGGTAGAAGGCACGCCTGGCATGCTCAAGGCTCTGGGTTCAACTTTTAGTACTACAAAACCAAACAAGCAAAAACACACATAAAACAAAACACACATAATACAGCTGGGTGCAGTGGCATTTGCCTGTACTTCCAGCTACTCAGGAGGCTCAGCCAGGATCACTTGAGCCCAGGAGTTCAAGACCAATCTGGGTAACATAGTGAGACCCCCAACTCCATTCTCTCTCTCTACACACACACACACACACAGAGTTATGGTATAACAGCAGTATTCTCAAGGGGAGGAGAATTTGTCCCCTCCCCCTCAGTGGGCTCTATCTGGAGACAGTTTTCCCTGTCATAACTAGGGAGAGGGGGTGTTACTGGCATCTAGTGCGAGAGGTCAGGATGCTGCCAACATCCTACAAAGCACAGGGCAGAATCACCCGGGACAACACGTCAATAGTGCCTGAGACTGAGAAACTCTGATTTAAAGAATGAGGCACCAGTTGGAAATGGGCAGGTGAAGATCACGGTGCTGGGGGGCAGGGAGGAGCTGAGGCCCAGTGCCCAGAAGGGTCAATGCCTAAATGCGTAGCACAGTGGCACGGCGATGGATGGCTTGGCAAGTCAGTAGTCCAGAAGCCCTGAGACTAATTGTCAGGAACCCCTTGCCCTCTCCTGGTGCTCCTCTGTCTGGCTAGGGCCCTCCAGGTGTCCTCTGGTCTGTCGCCCACATACCTTCCGGGCCGTCCCCAGGTGGTGTACTGTCGCACTTAGTCTCACACTGCTGTGTCGTGGGGGGCCGCAAGGCCTCGGTGCACTCGCGGGACGGCTGGCCGGTGTGGCTGGTGCAGTGCACCGCGCGCTGCTGCTGGCCGAGGCCACACTGTGCGGAGCACTGGGGAGAGATGCCGTTGAGCCCGCAGCCCCTCGGCCCCTGCCCTCCCGAGTCCCCCAGGGCGTGCCCACCTACCTCGCTCCACTCACTCGCCACCCAGCGGGCTGGGGGACAGCGGCGCAGGTTGCAGCGCATGGTGGCGGGCGGCTTAGCTGCGGGCGGGCAGTGCGTGGGCGGCAGCGTGGAACGGTGGTCGGCGCTCTTGCAAAGGACCACACGGTGACGAAGTCCGGGCCCGCAGCTTGGGGTGCACTGCAGTTGGAGAAATTTTTGCTCAGTGGACAGGCAGGGTGCGGGCCCAGCGGGAGGTGTGGAGGTGGCCCCCTAGGGTACTGCGCCTGCGCAGCAGAGCCTCCAGGAGCCCCCACGTGGGCCTCCCAGGACCTGTCCGTTCTAACTGGGTGCATGGGGCGGGAAGGGGCCGCTGACCTCAGACCAGTCCAGGGCTGCCCACTCGGGAGGGCAGGCCGGGCCGTGGCAGGCCTCCAGCACTGGTGGGCGAGGCTGTGGGCACGCGCTGTCATCCAGCGCCTTCTCCTCCGCGGCCGACACGCGGCGCTGGCACACGACTGAGCGGCTGCGCACTCCCGCGTCACAGCTGCGGCTGCAGCGCGACCAGTTTCCTACAACCCAGCTGTGAGGGTGCAGGAGGGGTCTGAGCGACCATGCCGGGCAGGGGCCCCAACACGGGAGCTCGTGTACTAGCCTGTGCCAACCCTGCCAACAAGCATCTTACAGAATGGGGCGGGCAGGGGGCATCATCCAAAGTGCTCCAGATGCACTTAGAGCATCGCTGCCCCGCACCCCGGCTGAAGGCAGGGAGGTGCAATATCCTGATTCCCCAGACTATTAGCCTGACTATGGAGCATGAGGATCCTGACCCCAGAACCGTCAGCTTTAGCCCTCACCTTGGGGAGCATTATGCCTTTGACTT
Organism: Geosciurus inauris; assembly: GCA_004024805.1. Taxonomy (NCBI): domain Eukaryota; kingdom Metazoa; phylum Chordata; class Mammalia; order Rodentia; family Sciuridae; genus Geosciurus; species Geosciurus inauris. Next base: position 15,855 of record PVHX01003490.1, read on the forward strand.
TGAGTCCTAGAGCACTGTCAGTCTAGCACTAGGCTCGCTGTCACCGCAGTTCTGTAGACCTGCTCCCCATCCCCCTTGGGAACATTCCTCCTGATCCTGGGGAGCACCCCACCCCACCCCGGGCCAACATGCCTCTGGGCGGGCACTCACTCTGGTGGGCACGGCTCTGTGTTGCAGGCACGCTGCCGCTTGGGCAGTTTGCTGTGGGCACTGCAGTGGTGAGGGGCTACAGCCGAGCTGTCCAGCTGGTTGCGGCACTCTACCACCTGCACCTGGCTGCCTGGGGGAGGGGAAAGTCCTGCTCAGCCTCGTCAGAGGACGGCAGGCTGGGTGCCTCGCACTCGCCCGTGGCCCACCCTGGCCTCACCGCCTGCACACTGGGCTGAGCATTTGGTCCAGGGTGTGTAGTGCCAGGAATAGGGGGGCAGTGTGTCCCGGGTGATGGGTGCATTGAAGCGGTAGCGGAGGGCAGGCAGCTCTGTTCGGGCCAGCACCTGGGGGCACAGGGCGCAGCCGATGGAGGGATCTCATGGAGTCTCCACCCCCAAAAGATGCTAATGTCCTCCTGCACCTTGCCCCCAGCCCCAATGTTACCATGATGATGAGAGATGCATTAATGGGTCCCAGGGCTTCTAGACTCTGGGTCTGGTCTGGCCCCTGTCGCAGGTGAAAGGTGGTCCCAGCCAGGGGCAGGCGGTGAGGCTGGGGGGTTCCGGGCAGCCCCTCCAGCAGCAGGGACTCCTGGTCCCCCTTCAGGGCTGGGGGACAGCACAGGGCTCAGAACTCTAGTCAGGCTGCCCACCTCTGTGGACCCACAATCTCCATCCCCCCACCTCCACATACCCAGATGACTGAGGGACAGGTTCAGGTCCTGGATGAAAATGTGGACGGAGCCTTTGGGGATCCAGACGACATCCTCGTACCCTGGACAGCAGAGGTCAGCAGTCACCCACCTGCCCACTCCATCCTTGGCCCTGATGGTACTGCTAACTGCTACCATGCCGAGGGCTTGCCTGGCATTCTGTGAAGTTTGTGTGTCATCATGCTCATTTTATAGATGAGCATGAAGCTCATCAAAACTGAAGCTCAGAAACTAAGCAACTTGCCTGAGTTTTATAGCTGAGCAGTGACCATGCTGGGAATTTTTTTTTTTTTCAGTGTTAGGGATGGACAGAGGTGGAACCCAGGGTGCCATACATGCTAGGCAAATACTCTACCAATGAGCCATACCCTCCTTGGGATGGATTTGAACCCAAATTTTCCTGCCCCTTTAACCACCAAAATGATCTGATCCAACCCCCTGGGTCCCCACTAAATGGTAGGGCTGGGCTGGGCAAGGGACACTACACAGGGTGAATATGGTGGATTTTAGCACTCAGAACTAGGTTTAGAGTGGGTTCCAACACTGACTACCCGGGCCCCTATGAGCCCTCTACCTTTGCCCATCTGTACCCCTCCATAGTCGTGGCTCGTCTGGCTAGACCCCCACACTGTCCCCTGCGTGTTGGGCGCTGTGTGATCGACCTCCCCTCTCCGCCAGGTTTCAACATCCCTAACTCAACCTCCTACCCCAGGAAGAGTTAGATGGCCCTGTGGAACCCCAGGTTTGGGATCAGGTCTTCAGGCCTAAGGGTTCTCAGTGTCCATCTCTCTCTCCTTGACCCACTAAATGTCACTTCAGTGTCCCTTGGGCTCATCAATCTCTCTGTGTCCCGACTCATTATCTTTCCTGTTTCCCTTGAAGTCCCCATCTTGGGGGAAGCCTATTGCCTAATAGGGGTCACCAAGATGTCCCCATGGACATCTGAAAATCCTCCCTGACTGCACACCCGAATCCCTGATTGGCCATGTCCTATCACCTGACGTCTAGATGTATCTTCATGCTACCTCTTCTTTCCAACTCCACTGCCCCGTCTTGGCTGTCACCACGTAACCTCATTCTTGACACCAGCTGCCTTAAAAAATCCCACGGGGGCCCTGCCCAGGGAAGGAAACTCATGTTCTGCGACCTATTCCTGCTGGACCATGCGTGGCCTCAGATGACCAGCCCCACCATCTAGCCACACCCCCTGCAGGAGTGCTCCTGGCCTCCCCAGCCTTCCTGACTGACCCCTCCCTAGGACTCCTTTCCCTCAGCAGCAGCAGGGAATGGTGTTCTCCATACCCTCCCAGTGTCCCCGCCCAAAGCAAGCCTTTTCCTGCCAGCAGAAAGCTCCCAAGCTCCTCTGGCTCACAGGATGGAGAATGATCCCTTCTTCTACCCAGACCTGGCCTGAGGGCCCCAGAATGGCAGAGGGAAGAGATCTAGGTTTCCATCCCGAGACATCTCATTGCCGGGTCTATGCACCAGAGCCCAAGGCAGTAGCTGGGGTCCTTCCCGATCCTGATCTGGGGCATTTTGTGCCCCCAGGACTATGTGGGGGCCCCTGGAGTCTAAGAAGTGAATGATCCTTGAAGCTAGGGGCAGTGGTGCACGCCTGTAATCCCTGCAGTTTGGGAGGTTGAAACAGGAGAATCACGAGGTTCAAAGCCAGCCTCAGCAATGGCGAGGTGCTAAGCAACTCAGTGAGACCCTGTCTCTACATAAAACACAAAACAGGGCTGCGGATGTGGCTCAGTGGTCGAGTGCCCCTGAGTTCAATCCCCAGTACCAAAAAAAAAAAAAAAGAAAGTGACTGATCTTGGCTACTCTGGAGAGGTCAGCTCATCCTTGGCCACCAAGCCCAAGTGGGGATGTGAGGGCCCTCACCTGCCCCAGGCAAGGCTGGGATGAAGACCCCCTCGATGGTCTCACAGGCACTGCCGTCGCCCCCACACACGCGGCACTTGTCCTCCCGTAGGTCGGAGCCCAGGACGCGGTCACAGCCCACATGCTGCACGGACAGCGTAGTGTCAGTCATGGGCATCATGGAGATGCTCCCCCCCACCCGCCCCTTCTCCCCAGGAAACCGCTTCACCTTGCACTCGCCGCTGACGCAAATGTCCACTGTGTCTGGGCGGCAGGGCGTCCCGTCCACCACAGCCGCCGCCCTCTCGGTGTAGAAGTTGAAGCCTTCGGCTAGGCACGTGAGAGAGCAGGCCTTCACGCCCCCTGGGGGGCACGGCCCCGTCAGACCCAGACCAACGCCATGGGCAGGGGAAGAGAGGGAGGAGTAGGAGGCCCCTGGTGTCCAGGCCCCTGGTGCACATCCTAGGCACTCTGGTTCCTCGGGTCAGGGGAGGGATCCAGGCAGACCCCATGAGGCCTTCAACACCCACACGCTGCTGGATGCTCCCACAGCTTCACTCCACTGCCCCACAGCCCCTGGACTCCCCACTCACCTCCTCGGTACGTCTTCCACGTGTAGAATTTTCCACGGAAGGGGACACTGTCAAATTCAGAGCACTGCATTTCCCTGAAGTCCTGGGAGCCAGGGGGACAGTCCTGAATGGAGGAAGTTAGAACACAGAAGTGACTCTGAGAGAGGCATTTGTTGAAAGATTGCGGCTGGAGACCAGGGAGGAGGCTGTGATGGTCCAGGTGAGACCTGCGCTAAGCATCTAAGTGCATCTAGGTGAATTATCAGAGGGTAGGGATGAGCTGGGGATGCTGCCCAATTTCTGACCAGGAGCCTTCTTGAGAGAGGAAGCCTAGAATGAATGGAGCAGGGTTCCGAGCATGTGCTGAGTTCTTCCTGAATGTGAGGGGGTGTGTGGATTCCCTGCCGACAGGAGAGTCCCCAGGTGGGGGTCTGGGAAGCCACTGCTCACCAGAAGTTCTCCCTGCCCTCTGAACATCATCTTCTTTAGAAAGCTTCTGGCTTGCTGGGTGTGTGTGTACCCCTAAAGCCCATCCACACACAGACCCAGCCATGGCAACCCCAGCATTTAAGGGGCATGCACCAGAGACACTCTGGAGAGGAGCCCCTCAGGGATGCAGCCACGTGGGAGCACAGAAAGGTGGTGCGCAGGTCTCTGGTCAGACCAAGGCACAGCAGAAGACAAGAGATGGCCCCCAGATTCGGTGAGAGGAAGTCAGCCAGGGTTCTGGGATGACAGGTCAGGGCTGGGCTCTTTGGGGAAAGCTAGGCTGTGAAAGGAGGGAGATGGCAGGCAGCGAGCTGAAGCACTTGGACACCCCCTCCACGCCAAGGGCGTCTGCGGGTTCTCAGGGTTAGAGCTTGGAGTCCCAGGGCACTCACCTCGGTGTTACAGGAGCGGTGCCGCCGCCTCTCGCCCAGACAGTACTTGCCCCCGATGGTTGGCCTGGAAGGGACAGGGAAGATAGGAGAGAGATGAGGCCGGGGCGACAGGAGGCAGGGGCCCCCGGTTTTCCTGGGGAAAGGCCCTGAGGGCTGACCTGGGGCTGTCGCAGTGGCGGCTGGAAGAGGACACACCACCGCCGCAGGTCCTGCTGCAGTCGCCCCACGGGGTCCACGGGCCCCAGGCCCCGTCCACGCCCTCCGGCCGCGACCCGAAGGGGACACACACCCGCTTGTAGCACCACTGGGCGGGTTTTTTGGTGGGGGTTGGGAGGAGATGGAGAGGGCAGAGTCTGGCTCCGCAGACGCTCTGGGCTCAGGGTTCCGTCCCCCACAACCACCCGTGACCCAGGCACAGATCTCAGTCCCTCGAGGATGGGGTGGAAGGGGATGGACAGAGGCGGGGTCTGAAGAAGCGACCAGTCAGGTAGCACAGGGTTATGGCCAAGGCCAGAGGCACCGCGAGGGCCGGACAGCGCTCAAGCAGGAGGCGTGGCCGAAGCACAGGACCAGCGGGGGAGGGAGAAGCTACCACTCAGACGAAAGCGTGAGGGGGCGTGGCCAGAGATGGACGGCCACACCCGGGCGGGACCTGCATGCAGTGGGCGTGGCAGGAAGAAGGCGGGGGTGTGGCCTACGCAGGAAATGGCTCGAGGGGCGGGGCCCCAGCTCGGTCCGACGCTCACCCCCTTGTCGATGGTGTGCGTCTGGCACACCGTGCCCTCGGCGGCGGGGATGCTGTTGGTGATGCACCGGTTGCTCTTGCTCAGACACCACAGCTCGCTGCAGACCTCCTGCGGGCCGAGGCGCCCGCTCAGGCTCGACACCCTCCCTCCCGCAGTCCTCCTGGCCCAGGAGGACCACTGCACGCTTTCCCGTCCCAACTGAGCCCCTTTAGGGGCATGGCTTGGGGGCTCCTATCAACGAGCTGTGCTTATGGAACACCTACGAAAACCATCAGTTCCTTTGGGCATTATTATCCCTGTTTTAGCACAAGGAAGTCAAGTTTCAAACAGGCGAAGTCCCTGCACTACTAAGAGGCAGCCTGGAGATTAACCCAGACCTTTGAGGTTGGGTGTTCTTTACTCTGCAGTTCAGCCCTTGGCGCCTTCTGAGTTTCCAGAAGGAAACTTGGGACCTGCTAGGGAAGGGATAGGAGGGATTCTGTCTTTTGGGGATGTGCAAAGCAGCCCAGGGCAGAGCCATTGTGAGAAACCGAGCCTGGGCGGTGGCTCCAGTTGAGTCTCCATCTTTTGTTTTTTCCAGCTGGTGGTTCTCTTGTCCCCGCATCTGAACTGCAGAAGCCTCTGGTGCTTTGAAACTGTGGAGGGCGAAGGTCCAGAGGATGGCCCAGGGACATCCCTCTACTTCCCAGTGAAAAATCAGTACCACCTTCTCCCATCAGAATCCTACTTGGCCTGGACCAAGCACTGACTGCAGGTCCTGACCATGGCAGGAAGCTGGATAGGTCCCAGAGAGTCACTTGGACCCTTGCAGTCTGGGTTATTATCCCCAGAGAAGCTCCACTAGGTTCAGGCGTTGCCAAATCTCACTCCCTCCAGCTTACTCCTGTAATTCTTTACTTGAACTAAATCCTTCCAGGCTTTGAAGATTTGGGATTGGAGTGGACGATGTAAGATGGTACCCTCTTAGGGTCAGCTCTTGAAGAGAGCTGTTCTCAGACATGCTCCCTGAAAGCTCCAGAGTCCCTGCCTTCTGTCCTCACAAAGAGGACACGCCTCTGCTAAACACTCAGCCTGGTTTTCTTGCTTCACCTGCTTGGCTTGTGTCTTTCTGGCCATTTCTAAAAATATTACACCAGTTCAGCCCTAATCCCACTTCTGACACCCCTTAGAGAGAATCCTCCATCCCAGTCAAGAGTCTCCATCTTTTGTTTTTTCCAGTTGGTGGTTCTCTTGTCCCCGCATCTGAACTGTTTCTGGCCTCACCACAAGGTGCTCTGGTATATATAAATGAGTTCCAGGCCACTCAGGGAAGCAATTCTGCCACTGACTTCCAATGCATTTCCCTCTCTGGGCCTCAGTTTCCTCATCTACAAGATGGGAAGCCTTGCATAAATGCCCTGCTATTGGGTAATAATGAACACACTATCCCTGGACCAGGCATTAGGCTGAGCTTGCTACATCTTTTAGCCATTTAACATGCAGTAAGTAAATCCTGTTTTTGACAGGAAGGCCAGAAAGATGTTCTTTGAAAAAGGAAAAGAAGGTTCAATTCAACATATATCCAGTGCCAGCCCAAGCTTGATATTCTAACAGTTCCTCTCCCTTCCCACATCTCTTTGTAAAATTTGGAGTCATAATAGAGAGACCTGGGTTCAAATCCCAGCTCTGCTGAATTATGGCCTGGGGTAAGTCATTCTCCTTAGGCCTACCCAGACTCTTTACCTGTAACTTGGGGTTAATAGGATTGTGAAGGGTTCAAATGAGATGATATATAGATCATGTACTTAGCCCATAGTAAGTGCCCAGTAAATATCAGCTATTATCATTGTTAGGATTTCTAGGACACAGCAGATATTCAGGCATAGCCTCCGAATTTCTTAGGAATTCATTAGAGGCTGTTACCAGCCAAGGGAGGGTTGGAGAGCAAGAGGAGAATGTCAAGTAAATGTGCACTGTACCCGGATCTGTCTCCTTGTCTTGCAGTGGGAGGAAGTGAGGGAGGGCATTGTGACAGCTGCTGGCCCCCTGCTGTGCACTGGCATGGTATTATCTTGGACATGGCCATGCAAACCCAGATCCTTTGTCTTGAGTATCAGAGGGTTGGGGCTGGGGTTGGGGTCACTAGAGCTGAGCCTGAGGGGGTCCAGGGAGTGTGTTCAGGGACTGAGGAAGGTGAGCAGCAGAGGAGCCTGCCGTGACTGACCTCTGGTTGAAGTCTCTGGCTTTCTGGGGGAAGCTGGGAGTGGGATCCCCCACCACTCCTGGGGCCCAGCTCACTTTTTTGTTTTCTTTTTGGTACTGGGGATTGAATCCAGGGCACTTTACCACGGAGTTACACCCCCAGACCTTCTCATTTTGAGACAGGGTTTTGCTAAATTGCTGAGGCTGGCCTCGAACTCGTGAGTTCCTGGGACTGCAGCGCCACTGAGCCTCACCCTAGCTTCCTGATGCATGGAGCTTTGAGAGTCTGAGCCTCCGGAGAGAGGGGGCAGTGGTCAGGAAGCTCAGAGCCTGTCTAGCCAAGGAGCCAGGTGACCTTGTGAGCCAGTCAATGGGGGATGTGGGAACTGAAGACAGGGCATCCCTGGAAGCTTCTGCTCACTTCTTTTCTGAGTGGGGCAGGTGGCTCATTCCTAGGGAGACTATTTTCGTCAAGTCTGGGTGTTTAGTTTAAGACTGCCCACTTAGTGGTCTTGAGATTTGGGTCCTGCTGCGGCCGGCAGGTGGCCTTCTGTGTTGAACAGAAGGTGGTCCCTCCAGCCCAGCCCTCCAATCAGGAATCCAGAGAAGCAGGGCATCTTATTCTCGTTCCCACTGTTGGCTGTTTGGGACATTGTACACCTCACACACCTCCATCCTCCCAGCTCCCCTCGGGTCTCACCCACCCCTCCCTGGCTCCCCTGCCCCCTCTTCCCCAGGGGGGTGGTGGAATTTCCCGCCCCGCGGCCCCCTCCCCTCCCAGGAAGGAAAGCAGGAAGGCTCTCTCTACCCCGTATTTACACTGACGCGATTTGACTCCGTGTTGGAAGCGGCACTGCTCGTCTGCATCATAGGCCTGGCCAGGTGCCACCGTTGGGTACACGAAGTCCTGTCTGGGGGGCCGGTTGTTCAGGCAGAGCCCTAGGCCGGAGCTGCAGGAAGAAAAACAGCTGTCATGCCAGGAGGCTGCAGGCCAAGGGCTCAGGGGAGCACCTGGCTGGGTGGGGGCCCTGATGGCCAGAGCTGCCCTAATGTGACTGTGACTCGCTGGGTGGGACGGGCGGGTCCATCCTCACTCCAGAAAGCTGGTGATGTAGTCCCGGCTGCAGGATGACCACACGAACGGGTTGGTCTTCATGGTAATGTGAGCGGCCATGAGCTTCGCGGGGTCCTGGCCGCGGGCCCCACAGCGGTTCCCCACGCCGTCGTGGCTCATGCCGAATCTGGGGAGAGGGGTGTGAGCTCTGCGGGGCGCTGAGGGACCTGCCTGGCTCCTCCTGTCCTCCCCCGCCCGTGTGCCCTGGTCTCACGTGTGCCCGATCTCGTGGGCGATGGTGAATGCCGTGGCCAGGCCGATGTCCTCGTTGATGCTGCAGCTTCTCTCTCGCTCGCACATCCCGCCCACGGGGGCCAGGCCTGGGAAACAGGCACGTGGGGAGGGGGGCTGGTGGCCCAGGCCTGTGCTGGCTGCCCCGGCCGCCCTGCCAGGTCTCACCCCAGGGTCAGGACCACCCTCCCAGGTGCCCGGGACCCACAGGACTGCAGTACCTAGCGTGCCGCAGGGTTTGTTCTTGTAGATGCAGATGTCATAGCTGTGGAAGGACAGCGGGCAGTGAGGGGACTGGGCTGCCTCCCTGAGCTGCCAGTGCCACCATGCCCAGCTCTGGGGGTGGAGTCCTGCCTGGGAGGCTCTGTCTGCCTCTCCCCGGAAGCTCCAAGCTGTGCATAGCTGAAGCCAATCTGCCGGCCTTGGGGTACAAGAGCAACTCCCGGCTGACGGGGAGGGCGAGTGAGGGAGTGTGTCAGGGCCCACATGGCCCAGCAGCCCCCTCCCTACTTTCTGAGGCTCCTGTCAGCCTCTGCATGCCCTCCCATCCCACGGCACCTGAGACCCCGGTGGTCCCTTGGTCCGCTCGTTCCCTTGGCCCAAGTCCTGGAGTCCTCCCCGCCCTCACCGCGTGATGAGCACGGCTGTGTCATGGTTGGCTACACCATTCTCCGGAATGGCGTTGCCATGGCCGCTGCGGCTCACGATGGATTTCTGCCACTTACAGAAGCTGTCCAGGGACTTCCCAGCGTGGTGGGTGATCTCCAGGGTGGGCTGGGGACAGAGAGAGCGAGGGGCGTGGCTGCCTGCCACCTTGCGGATAGCAGGCAGCTACTGCCTTGGAGGGAAGAGGTGTCACCTTCCGCCCCCACACCTGGTCCTCCGTGAGCAGGATGAGGCGAGTTACCAGGATGTTAACGATGTTTCCCAGACTTGAGTCCTGGAAAAGTTTGGCAACCTGACCTCCAAGAAACAAGAGAGACGGAGTCTTAAGAGGAGCCCAGGATGGAAAATGGACAACACAAACAAGGACAGCAGCTTTCATGAGGCTTCTGCTGTGGCTGGGCCCAGGTCAGCCTGATACGTGTGTCCTTTCCTGACTGGGAACTGTTTTCATCCTGATGTTACAGATGAGGAAACCGGGGCACAGAGGCTGCAGGACACGCAGCCGGCAGTACCTTAAGTGGAATTCCTGTCTGGGTTGCTTACCGTCTTTGTGACTGTTGTTTGAGCTTAGCTCTTTACTTGTCCTTCAAGCCCTGCTCACCCCCCTGGCTGCCTTGAGTGTTTTTGCCTAGAGGTAGCCCGAGGAATATGCACATCTGGCCTCATTCCATAGTAGTCTGAAGGTACCAATTTAAACATCAACACAGGAAGGTGGAACTGTGAGGCAGGAGACTCTGGAGACAGCGGTCAGGGAAGGAGGAAGTGGTCAGGGGGACCTCGGAGCTGTGGGTTATCATCATCCTGTCTGGAAACCCCCAGGAATCCTGGCAGGTTTTAGGAAACTCAGAAAGCCCAAGAGAGGGAGGGGAGCCCAGGGTGGGGCAGGACACAGTGGTATCAGAGATGATGTATGTCAACATTTTGGGCCATTCACCTGTCTGCTAAACTTTATCTTCTCTTTTGCTTCAGTGAAACAAGAACCCCATTTGGCAAGCCCTACTATATGCCAAGCAGTTTAGATGGCTTTTCTCGCATTGACCCTTCCCCTCTGCAGTAGATGCCATGATAGCCCCATTTTACAGCCATGGAGACTGAGGCTAGGAGAGGTCAGGAGACTTGACTGAGATCTAGCGTAGGATAGCAGTAGGCCCTCTGGGTATGTGTGTTCTGCATGCATGGATCCAACTACCCACGGATAGAAAACATTAGATAAAAAAATCTGCATCTGTACTGAACACATACAGACGATTCTCCTTGGGGTGATTCCCTGAATGATGTAGGGCAACAACTCTTTGCTTTGCATAGAGCACTATAAGTCATCTTGAGACGATTTACAGTCTCTGGGAGGATTGTGCGTAGGTTCTATGCAAACCTGACATTTTACGCAAGGCACCTGAACACCAGGATTTTGGCATCTATGGGGGGTCCTGGAGCCAATCACCTGTGGATACCAAGGGATGGCTGTATCTGAGCGTGGGTGAGGGAAGCCATCCCGTATGAACTCACAGGTGGGTGCTTGTGCAAGAACTCTGCACGCACACAGATGTGTGCCTGTGAGTGTCCTGCTAACTGTCAATGAGCACCTGCAAACTGCATGCTTATTATCATACAAAGCAAACACTTATGTGGCACCTACCATGTGCCATGTCCTGTTCTAAGTGCACATCAATTCACTGAGTCCACCTTAGCCTTATGAAGTGGGCGCCCCTATTATCCCATTTTACAGATGGGTAAGCCAAGGCAGAGGGGTGCAGTAACTCGCTGAGTAAGGGCACACAGCTGAGGAGGGTTGAATCCATAGACCCAGAGGGCCTACTGTTCTCATTCCTGAGTTAGATCTCAGTCAGGGCTCTTGACCTCTCCGAGCCTCAGTCTCCACTGCTATAACTTCCATGGAGCGGGGATGCAGGTGCATGCAGGCTGCCTCTGCTCCAGGGCATCTGCTCCTAGCCTTTCCTCATTAATGGCAGCTCTAGCTTTTTACCCTGTCCCTCTCCACCCTATTGCTCTGGTCCCACATCAGGGAGAGTGATAGCCATTTTCCCCCAGGGCCCCACGCCCAGGAAGGGGGAGGCACTTACAATGTTCATGATGGCCAGCACGTACTGCTCCACATCTCGGCGCCCGTGGTAGGCCACCATCATCTTGTCAGCTACCACCAGGGTCTCCACGTAGCGCTCTCGGCTGACTGAGCGCTTCAGGCCTGGCTGGCCTCGCTCTGTTTCATTCCCCAGGGGCCTGGCTGGTGGTGGCTTCAGGGTGCGCAGCCACCAGGGCCGACCTTTCCATGGTTTCTCATCTGGGGGACCCAGTGAAGCAACTGAGCCCCCATTGCTGATGGGTCACTCAGCTGCTGACCACTGTGTTGCAAAGCCCCACAGGTTGTGCCTCCATTCAACAGTCTGGGGGGACAATTCCTGGTCACTTTCCTGCCTGTTGCCTCTGATGGTCCATCTGCTCAACAGGCTGCTAAACACTTCATTTGTATCTGCTTCTGAAGTGCCCCATTCCTTGACTGTTTAGGTTGACACTGCTGTTGTCTGTCCCTCTGTCAAACCATCGGGCTGAATAATAGTGTGACTACTCCATGTTCTGGTTGTACAACGCCTAGCTGCCCTACTGCCTGAACACCCAACTGTTCAGCAACCAGACCGCCCCAGTGCCCAAGTGTCTGCCTGAACACTTGGACAGCTGTCCCACTACCAAGCTGGTTGGCTGAGTAACTGCCCAGTGTCCCATAACAACCAGTATGACAAACCCACTGCTCAAGCGCATTGGCAGAGAGCAGGCGGTTGAGCTGTCTGAATTGCGTGCTTGCCTAACTACCTGGGCTTCCAACGGGGCAACTTCCCAACCAATGCACTAGCCAACAGGCGAGGCTGGCTCTAGAACAGCCCAACTGCCTGACCAAGCTATAGCTAGACTGTCTCATTGACCAAATCGTGACACCACCCAACTTTCTGCTTGTACCTCTGACTGTGGTTTTACGTCTGCCACGGTGTGCCACCAGACTGTCATTCAATTCATTCACCAGCTCACTGTTGTGCATTTCCACTGAACACGATCTGGTTTCTAACTGTATGATCGATTGTGCTGGCAAATATGCAGTTACTATATCATTTTCCTATCCTCCCATCCTCTAAATGTCTGGTGGTATAGTTGTTTTTCTGCTGGTCTGGTTGTAAATCTGACTTTTTCTTTCATTATTGGGGATGGAACCCAGGGCCTCGCACATGCTAGGCAAGTGCTCTACCATTGAGCCACATCCCCAGTCCTCTTTATTTTGAGTCAGGGTCCTGCTAAGTTGCCCAGGCTGGCTTCAAACTTGTGATCCTCCCTCCTCAGCCTGCCCCTCCCCCCCAGGTAGCTGGGATTACCATACCTGGCAAATCTGACCTTTGGAACAGTTCCTGAGGCCTTTCTGCTGGCTTTCTGACTGAGCCCTTCTAGGGTCTGATACAACTGCACTACTTCTTAACTGTCTGACTAGACGCTAATCCTAGGGATGGAATGGCTGCTTTACTGCTGGGCCAGTGGATGATGGCAGTGACAGACATCTATCTATCTATGTCCCCACTACCTGGCTGGACCAGCCTGCTGCCCCGTTGCCTGCAGGTGGATGCAGCTCCGGAAGTCCATCCCCACCTCTCTTTCTCAACAGTTTTCCCTTTCCCCTTGTGTAGCTGCTTGCTGACCTTCCAGATGGAAATGCACGGTTGCCAACCCCTACCTCGAGGGAAGGATGTTGTACAGCCCCTTTACCCATTTCCCAAGAGACAGGTGTACCTCTCACGCCACAGGCTGTGTCCAGGTGGGGGTGACGCAGGGAGGAACGCTTGTATACCACATGAGGGCCACTTTCCTCTGGGCTGCGGGGACCCTTAGGCCCACCTTGCAGGGGCTCAATCAGGTACTCTTCTTCATCCGCCACAATCAGGCCATGCTGGGGGCAGGGAGTGGGAGAGAAAGCTCGGATCAGGTTCGGGTTCCTCAGGTCCCTGGGGCCCCATCTCTGTCTTTACCGTTTCAATCCTTATATCTTATTAGGTTTATTTTACTACTGCTTTTCTAATTTCTTGAGATGATGTTCAAATCATTTAACTTCAACTTTATCTAAGGCTACTCATTTTCCTCTAAGTACTGCTTTAGCTACATCCCCAAAGTCTTGATTATCAGTAGCTCTAACTAATTTTAAAAAGGTCCCACTATGATGTCTTGGCTGATATACATTTAGAAGTATTTTTCATAACTTCCAAAAAAGTGTGGGCGTTTCCCTCTGCTTCCCAGAATCCTCAGCTCACCAGGCCCCCACAGGTGCTGATGGCCACATGAGAGCTGCCGGCCTGGCCTTGCAGGTGGCCGGCATAGAGGCAGTGGGGCTGAGCAGCTCTCTGCCAGGCCAGGCCCTCTCGTGTCCAGTACTCCACGGAGACGTGCCCTGCCAGTAGACGGGGGCTGCGGGTCAAGTTCAGCAGGAAGTGGGTGCTGGGTGCGGCCACCTTGTAGAAGAGGCGGGCCTCAGCTGTGGCCCCCGTACCCCTGCGCTGCCTCCGGAGGGCAGGTGGTGAGAAGGCCAGCAGTGCCCCGTTGTGGTCCACACGGGTAGGGAAGGCGATCTCATAGCTCTCCAGACTGGACAGGAACTCATCTGTGGGTGAGGATCAGAGGCTCTGGTTGACCTTGTGAACTAGCTCCTAAAGCAGGTGACACTGGCCTCGCCGACTCCCAAATCCAGATCCCTGATTGCAAAGTGAAGCCTAAATGACCCCCAGCCCTTCCACCCAGGACCCCCTGGCCACCTTAACTTCCTGCTTCCTCCCCATGGCCACCCTAGGACCACTCCTACCTTGAGATCCGAAGGCATGTATGACCTTGAACGTGAGGCCCAGCCCCAGGGCGAGGGCCCAGCGGAGGATCTGGCAGGCGGAAGCCATAGGGGCTACGTGTCCACATGTCTCTCCCCAGCCCCGGCTGCTGGCAGCCCCCACAGTGCTGCCTCCCCCGTTCACAGCCTGGCCAGCATCACTGGGCTCCTGGAGAGGGAGAGCCGGGTCAGGAGGGGACCTGGTCTTATTGCCCAGCACAGCCAATGTCAGATTGACAGGGACCAGGACCCTGTGAGCACCCAGTGTGTGCCAGCATGGCTCAAGAATTCTCACGCCATTGCATTTCAGTTCCAAAATAACCACAAAGTCCCTGTTCTTCACTCTCCTTTTGTAAATGAGGGGTGATAGAGACTGCCCAGGGTCACATGGCCAGAAAGTGGCAGCCATTCCTTTATTGGGTAATGACAGTGCTGGGCTGGAGAAGGGGGCTTGGGAGGACAGCTGCACATTATGTGGACTCAGTCCTCACCCCTCCTGGAGCTCCATCCCCTGGAAATGACAGACAAGTAAATGGAGAGACGCAAGTTCAGATTGGGACATGCTCTCTAAAGAAATCAAAGGGACATGGAAGCAGAGGTCTGAAGGATGCGAAGAAACAGCTGTGGGAAGAGACAGGAGAGGGTGCACCAGGCAGGGGAAGGCAAGGGCAAAGGCCTGGAGGGAGCAGGGAGGAGCCTGCCGAGGACAGGAGACCGGCAGGGGAGGCTGTACTGGTCAGTGTGAATTTCCAATGCACATTAAAGCCAAGGGGAATACTGAGGTCCTCCCTCCCACCTCCCCGTCACATCCTCTGCCGTGGGCAGCACATCACCTCACCAGCAGGGCTGGAAACCCTAACACTGGTTCCTGAGGCCTCGCCTCCACCCCACATTTCCAGCCTGGCTCCTTGTCTTGCTTCTGGTTTCAGATTCAGGCCTGCCGGGCAGGTCTCAGTTTCTCGGGCCTCTGCCCCAGGCCAGCCTGCTGCAGACACCACTTTGGGCCACCACCCCGTGCCAAGCCCTCCTCCCCCACGCCCTTGCGTCTCCACCCTCCTCCTCCGTGCAAAATCCCCCTTAATCACACACTGTCTTGTTTTCTTTGCAGTCCGGCCAAGTCTGAGAGTCGATCCCCAAACAGGGCAGTTCGGCCGCGAGGGAGGGGAGCCAGTTTCCTCCAAGATGCTGAAGGAAAAGCCCACATCCCTCCTTCTGCCTGGACCCCTCCAGTGATGGGGCACTCACTCAGACACTTTTCCATGTTCTGTTCTGGTGTTTTTCTTTCCCCTTTGTTTTACCTTTCAGGGGCTCCGTTAGCGGCGTGGGGTGGAACCCTTGTGTGTGGATCCTTCCCTCAGCTGCTTACTCTACATGGGCCTCTCCGGGTTTCAGCTGCTTTTTCTGCAGAGCCCGGGCAGGGAAGGGGACAAAGAAGAGGAACCAGGCTGGCCTTCAGCGCTGTGCTGGGTGGACAGTTCAGGATGGCTGAGGATTCTCTGAGCCCTCCTCACCCCTGTGGACCTTGTCATAATTCACCCTCATCTCCAAAGGTCCTTCTTCCTGTGTGCTCTCCCCGATTCCTGCCTTGGCGGTCTCAACCAAGTGGAACCAAGATCCTGCCTGGCTGGGCTCCTCTGACTGCCCCTCCTGCCTTAACCCCTATGCCTACCCAAGGTGGAGGCATGGCGAGTGAGGCTGGACCTCCCCATCCTTCCCACTGGCCCTGCCTCTCTCCTTTCCTGTACTGCCCAGGCTTGGTACCACATCTTCTTCCTGAATACCTCTCTTTGGTCCTCTCCCCCAAGTCACGCCTCAGTCCTCAATGCCATCTTCTGAAGCTGGGCCCCACCTCCCAACCTCCCAGCCTGTCTTTGCCTCTGGCTCCAGTGGGGACTGGGAGATGGTGGAAGGACTCAGCATGGGCAGGGGGGGAGTAGGGTCTGGACAGGGCACGGCAGGGACAGGGGCAGCTTGGAGGTGTGACAGTCCAGGCACTGTGGGTGTGGGGACCACAAGCAAGTTAGTGGGTTTGGGGGAGATGAGGCTCCAGGGATGGTATTAGGAGGTTCCAGGCAGGAGGGGTCTCAAGCCTGGTGGACAACAGGACATCAGCAAGGGCTCCACAATGGGTGTGTATGACTGTGTATGTGCATTACTATATGGAAGTGACCCTGTAAGTGTATATATGTGACCTTGTGTGTGTGTGTGTGTATACCCAGGCTTGGCCATTTTCCCTGGAGCCTTTTACTCTAAAAGGCAGGAGGGAGGCTGCCAGCCCAGGAGGCCAACATTGGAGGAGGAAATGCCTTGTAGATAGAGCCCGGAAACTGAGGCTCCATCCCATCCTGGGGATCCTGGAGGGACCTGCAGCTCCACACTCAGACCTCCCACACCAGGCTGGGGCAAACGTGCCACTGGGCCTCCATGTGGAGGCCGAGGTCACGTCTGGCCAGGCAGAGGCCCTGTGGGCCTGGGACCAGCAAGCCTCTTGAGTCTGCACATCTGGCTGGGCAGACTGGAGGCAGCCCCTGCTCCACCAGACAAAGGCCCGACTGCAGCCTGCAAGGAGGGGGTGGTGCTGGGCCCCCACAGCCAGCCGCTAATTAAAGGCCCTGAGTCTTGAGCCCCACCGGGGAGACACCCAGGGACAGACTCTGCGACCAACTCAGGGGAAGTGGGCGGCGCCACTCCCACACCCAGACACAAACACACACTGGCAGCCGCGCACACACACCCTAGGGCAGCCACACCTGCACAGCCTGCACAGCTCGGCACACCACAGACCCACAAAGGACCCTCAGTCCCAGACACCCACGCTGACCCTCAGCACACACACAGAAACAGACACACAATTACACACTCCCCAGACCTATGTGTACAGACACCTACACACTCATTTACACACAGACACACACATAGAAACACTCGGGGCCTACACATGCAGACACACACCAATTTAACACACAGATGACTCACAGACAGACACACAGGCCTGCAAGCAGACACGTACACACGTTTACACACACACACACACACACACACCCCAACTGGAGACAAGCTTGCAAGTCCCACAAAGCTAGACTCCCCACCCACACACACACCCGCATTTATAAATCACACTCCAGGGAAACACGGATGCTTGAAGACACACCACACACTCACCTCGACATTTACACACACAGTGGACACTTAACTGTGTACACACTGGTTTCCACTCACACTTAGGCCAACACACAACATGCCCAGACGATCACACAGCCCCGACACACAAAGACACCAGCCAGGCGCACACATGCGGGCGCACGAGCATTAGCGCCTCCGTGGGTGCACGCGCGCGCCCACCGCGACCCGACAGCGCTCGCGCGAGCCCGGGCTCCCCCTCGGGGACATCACGCTCCGCCGCCACACGCACGGCGGGACAGCGCGGCGAGCCACGGCCCACAGCCACACCGCCGGCGCGACATCAAGTTCCGCGGAGCCACGCAGCCCGCCCGCCCACCGCCGCGAGGGCGCGATCGCCGCTACCTGCGCCGCGGGGCCTCCGCTCCGCCGTGGCCGCCGCCGTCTCGCCGGCCCGCGCGCAGGAAGGGAGGGAGCGCGCGCGGCGGCGTGGCCGGGGGAGGGGGCGCGGGCCGCCACTTCCTGAGCCGCCTGCCAGCGCTATAAAAAACCCCCAGACCGCGCGGCCAGAAACCCCGCCCGCCGCCGCCGCCGCCCGGGCCGCCGCCTGGAGCGCAGCCAGGGACCCGGGCGCCCGGGCCGCTCCGCCCGGACCCGCGCCCTGCGCAGTGGGGTGCCGCGGGGGCGCGGGCGCAGACCCGGGTGGGCCGGGTGGGGGCGGGAGAGGGATGCGGTGGCGGGGGGGCGATGGGAAGCGGCGAGGCCACGAGCGAGGGGCAGACTCGGGTGGGGAGCCAGGGGAAGGAGCCGTGGGGGGATGGGATGGGGCCGAGGGCCATGGCAGGACCCGGTGGCGCGTGGGGGAGGGGAGAGCCCCCTCCCTCGCCAGCATCAGCAGCATCAACAACAGCTGTTATTTATTGAGGGCTGGTCTTTGCTCAAACAAGCATTTATTGGGCGCCTCCCGTGTGCCAGGCTCTGTGCCTGGGGCTGGTGAGTAAATGCCAGTTGGCCCCACCCTCCTGGAGCTGGCTTCGGAGGGCTTGACCTGCCCCGGGCCTGCCCTTGGGTTCAGTGCTTTTAACTCCTTCACGTGAAGTGGACTTGGCTGGTCCAGTTTCACAGATGGGGAAACTGAGGCCAGAGGGGCGCCCCTTTGGGTCTTGATTACTCTTGGGTGGGTCCTCAGACCAGGAGGAGTTGGCATATGAATGAGGGTGACCTGGATGGAGGGTGGGGCCTGGGGTTCCATCCCCAGGTGGCCAGTTTTCTCCTGGACCTTTTGGTGCCTGCCTGAGGAGGGACATGCAGTGACACCCCCGTCTCAACCCTGCACCTCACAATTCCAGAGACTTCCCAGGCAACATCCCCAGAAAGCTGGGCAAAGCCTTGGCCTTGGGTTTCTCTGGCTCTGGGTTTCCTCCCCTCTGCAGAATGTGGGGTAATAACATCCTTGTAGGGCCTGGTTTGGGGAGGAGGGGTTTCATTGAGCAGCACACATTCCTTAGGTGCTGGGACCCTGTGGAGCACTCTCTCTCTCCTTTCACTTCCTCTTGAACTTGGGATAACTCGTTGGAGCTCATGAATACAGCAGGTACTCCCTAAGTACCAGACTCCTGGAGCATCCTCATCCCAGCCTCTGTGGACTCCAGCCCCAGACCAGAGAGGCATCTGGTTCTTGTCCCACTGCCTGCTGCAGAGGGCCTCTTGAGTCCCCACCTGAGGAGCCCACTGCTGTCCCTGGCTTCTGCTGACCAGACCTTCATAACCTGTGAGCCTCGTGGGATCAGCCCTGGGCTACCTTGCAGAACCCTGTTGCTCCATCCCAGGTGGCTCCTTTGCGTTCTCTGTTTGCCTTTGGTGCTAAAGGCCTTTCCTGTTAGTCCAGTGGCTGGTCCAGCCACCTGTTTCTTGTGTGGTGATGGATGGCCTCCAGACCACAGTGGGATTTTCAGGGCTGCTTTGAACAGGACTGCTTTGAGCCAGGCGCTCCAGGCTGTGCCACTTACCAGCTATGAAACCTCTTATAATTAATCTGCAAAACTTTGACTTTGGGCGCAGCGGCGCAGGCCTGTAATCCCAGCCACTTGGGGTGCTGAGTCAGGAGAATTGAAAGTTCAAGGCCAGCCTGGGCAACTTAGGGAGACCCTGTCTCAACAAAAATAAATAAATAAATAAAAAGGGCTGAGGATGTAGCTCAATGGTAGAGAACCCTGGTAACAATCCCTCGTACAAAACCAAAACAACACACAAAAAATTTTTTATTTGTCTCCCTGCTGCCACAGCTCCAGAGTTCCCTTGGGGTCTCTCTCCTCCCGCCTGGATGGAGTGGGGCTCGGCTTGTGCCTTCAGGGATTGGATGGGCAATACTGCTCTTAGTCAATGAGCTATATTGAATCTTTTTTTTTGCAGGGAATCCTGGGAAACAGATTTGTGCATCTTGATTGGGATTTATTTATTTCAATTTAAGGGATGAGGTCTTGTGATGTTGCCCAGGCTGGCCCTGAATTCCTGGAGCACTCTAGGCTGCTCTTTAGGACTTCAAATCTTGACTTAAGCATCATCTCCTTGGCAAGCCGTGCCCCGATCCCCCTAGTTCAGTATCACACGCTCCCACACCTCTCCATTCCCTGATTTACTTTACTCTTGGCAGGATTCGCTACCTGTCATACTCTGTGGAATACTTATTTTCGTTGGTCCTGTGTCTCCCTGCAGCATCTCAGCTCTGTGAGGGAAGGTGTTTTAGCAGACGAGATCTGGTGCATTCAGGGTGGTCTGGCTGTAGACAGCAAGGTCATTCCTGACACTAGAATAGAGCTTTGCTTATCCATGGCTGGAGGAGAAGATGTTCTTCTGCAAGTACCTACGTGGGGACTTGGTGCTCACTGAGGAAGGCCAACCAGGCCTGTGTCCCAAAGCTCAGGCATGGAGATAGAACTGGGTATTTCTTTTCCTTCCTTCCTTCCTTTTCTTTTTTCTTTTTTTGTACTGGGGCTCCATCCCAGGGCCTCAAGCATGCAAGGCAAGCACTCTACCATTGAGGTACATCTATAGCCCTTTCTAATTTTTATTTTGAGATAGGGTCTCACTGAGTTGCCCAAGCTATGCTGGAACTTGCAATCCTTCTGCCTTGGCCTCCTAAATACCTGGGACTGCAGAGGTGCTCCACCATGCTCAGCAGAATGGGATATTTGAGAATCCACTTAACTTCTCTTCTGAGCCTTCCCTTTTCAGCCACAGAATCCGAGACCCAGGTTGGGAGCTCCTTGCCAAGGTACCTGTCTCTTAGAACCCAGGCAGCAGAGGTCCTCTGCAAGTGGAGGACCTTGTTCAGGGAACGAGCTCTGGCTCCTTTAGGGACCTGTCCCCGACTCCTCATGGCCCAGCTCTCTGGGCAGAAAGGCTGTTCAATGCATAGTGAGGTAGGGCCCAGCCCAGGGTCTGTGTGTGTGTATGGGGAAGTGGGTGTGGAGACCTCACCCCAGGGATCAGCTCAGAGCTGTAGTGGTGGCAAGAAGGTCAGTGAGACCTGGTTCAAATCTTACAAGCTGTGCAACTCTGAGTGTGAATCAACCTCTCTGAACTTCGTTTTTGTTTTTTTTTTTAAATTTTTTTAGTTGTTGATGGATTTTTATTTTATTCATTTATTATTTATATGTGGAGCTGAGGCTCAAACCCAGTGCCTCACGCATGCTAGGCAAGCACTCTACCACTGAGCTACAGCCCAGCCCCGGTTTTTTTTTTTTTTTTTTTTTTTAGCTGAGAGATAGGAATAACTGTTTGCATTTGCCTTAGACTATTTTTATGCTGTTTTTGAATTTATGAAGAGCACAGATTTATTCCCTCATGGTTCTGGAGGCTGGACTGTTGCAGTTAAGGCCCAGGCACCAGCAGGCTGGGTTGCTGCTTCCAGATTGATCTTCTAGAGGGAGGATTGTTTTTTTTTTTGGTACCGGGGATTGAACTCAGGGGCACTCGACCACTGAGCCACATCCCCAGCCCTATTTTGTGGTTTTTTTCTTTAAATTTTTTTAGTTGTAGATGGACACAAATATCTTTATTTTATTCATTTATTTTTATGCGGTGCTGAGGATCGAACCCAGTGCCTCATGCATGCGAGGCAAGCGCTCTACCACTGAGCCACACCCCCAGCCCCCCTATTTTGTGTTTTATGTAGAGACAGGGTCTCACTGAGTTGCTTAGCGCCTCACCCTTGCTGAGGCTGGCTTTGAACTCGTGATTCTCCTGTCTCAGCCTCCCTAAGTACTGGGATTACAGGTGTGTGCCACCGCGCCCGGCTTGTTATGTCCTCACCTGGCAGAAGGCTGGAGGAGTGGGGGGTAGCGGGGGAGGGGATGAGAACACACCTACTCTTCCATGCCTTTCTGTGGTCACAGGAGTCCCCTTCACGAGGGCTCCATCCTCATGAATTAAACGCCCCCTCCGATAGGCTGGCCCTCCCAGCACGGCTGCACTGGGGACTAAGTTCCTAACCCATGGATTTTGGGGAACACATTCCAACCCTAGCACCATTTGGTGGTGGTGTGAGATTAGATGAAATGGGTAACTTACAAGAGCTTTAGCAAGGTGCCTGGCACAGAAGCTGTTGTTATAATTGCTCTTGTCATTTGACAACTGTACCTGGAGGAAGCAGGGATCACAGCAGGAGACCATGCAGCTCTACCACCTGCCTCGGGTGCTCAGCTTGGTAGGAGACACAGGGCCCATGGTCCCTGGACTCATGTGCCTGTTAGGACCCTGGGAGCCCAGAGAAGACCCTTGGTCCCAAGGAAGGTTTCCTGGGAGGGGGGAAGCTTGATCTGTGGCTTCAGACTGGGGGTCAGAAGTGTGAGTGCTGCCCATGTAAAACTAATGAGGTTGATTTCTTGGGGCCTCCATTGGAGCCGGTTGGCATTAGGAAGTCTCTGGGTCCACAAGGCACAGGTTCTAGGGAGGCCTAGAGGCAACCCGGCCCATGCCAGTGGGCTTCGAGACCTTTCCAGGTACTCAGTGTAGCTTCCGCAAACCAACCTGGGACTGCTCTGATCCTCTGGCTACCAGCCCAGCAGCCCTGGATTGTATTATTTTACATTATTTTTTAAATTAATGTTGTATTACTTTATTGATTGATTAAAAAAAATTATTGAACCCGGGCATGGTGATACATGCATGGAATCCCAGTGACTTAAAAGGTTGAGATAGGAGGATCCCAGGTTCGAGGTCAGCCTCAGCATCTTAGTGAGACACTGTCTCAGAATAAAAAAAAAAAAAAAAGAAAAGAAAAAGGACGAGATGTAGCTCAGTGGTATAGTGCTCCTGGGTTCAATCCTCAGTCCCCCAAAACAAAACCAAAACATTGATTAAGCACTTACTGCATGCCTGGCTTGGGTAAGGAGCAGAATAGAACAACATCCTCACATTCATGGCAAGAGAAGACGACGAAGAGGCCACAAGCTAATTTATGTACCGTCAGTCCCCATCGCTCACGGTAGTTCTGTCTAAAGCTACAGCAAACCGTGAGCCCACGGGTGCTGAACGCTTGCTCCTAGGGGGAACACAGGTTTCCTCAGGCCACTGGCAACAACTTTTCTCTGCCCGGCAACTAGTACTTTGTTTTATGCGTGTTTCTGTTGAAAGACAACTTAGTTTATGTATAGCTGGCTCCCTGGATCTGTGGGTTCAACCAACATGGGATCCAAAAATATTCAGAAAAAAATTTAATCTGTATGGAACACATAAAGCCTTTTTTTCTTCTTGTCATTAATCCCTAAACAATACAGTGTAACAGCTATTTACTACACTGTACTAGGTATCATGCCACTTAGAGAGATTTGAAGAGCATGGAGGATGGAGGTAGGCACGGGGCACACTCCAGAACCCTCCAAAAGGACACTTGTTTACAGGAGGAGAGATGAAGCCAGGCCCGAGTGTCTCCTCGGTTGACCTCAGCTGGGAGCTGTGTACTCTGGGCCACTCTAGTGTTTTGCTCCTCTGCACATCCACAGATGAGTGGAAACGCCCTGTCGGTATTGATTTGGGGTTGCAAATCAATTTCAGTGAGTAGGCAAATTTGCAAGGATGGAATCCACAAATAACAAAGATCAGCCATATCATATTTTGGTGGTAATGAGTATTACAGAGGAAAAAAAAAAAGCTGGATGGGGACAGAGAGAGAAGGGAAAGGGTGTGTATTAGTTTCCCGGGGCTGCTGTAACAAAATACCACAAACTGGTGACTTAAAAACAAATTCAAACTGGGCTCGGTGGCGCATACCTGGAATGCCAGTGACTCGGAAGCTTGAGGCAGGAGAATGACGAGTTTCAGGCCAGTCTGGGCAATTGAGTGAGACCCTGTTTCAAAATAAATAAAAATAAAAAGGGCTGGGGGCATAGCTCAGTGCAAGGGGAGAAGCAAGTCCTGGGATTCCGTTCCCAGAACAGAAACCAAAAACAGCCAGCCAACAAAACAAAGAAACAAAACTCCCAGGAATCGATCGTCTCCCAGGTCAGGCCAGAAGTTCAAAACTGAGGTGTTGGCAGGGGACGTGCCCTGTGAGGCTCTAAGGAGAACCCTTCCTTGCGTCTCCCAGCTCTTGGTGGTGGCTGGCAGACCTTGGCTTATAGATACATTGCTCCCATCTCTGCCTCCATGGTCAGGTAACGTTTTTGCTGTGTGTTTTTGCCTCTGTGTCCAAATTCCCCTTTTCTTATAAAGACACGAGTGTGTCAGATTAGGGGCCACCGTGATCCAGGACTAGCTCATTTTAATTCGATTACATCTGCAAAGATCATATTTCCAAATAAGGTCCCGTTCATAGATTCCAGGTGGACATGAAGTTGGGGAAAGGGGACACTCTTCAGCCAGTTCAGGGGGCTGTTTTAGGGAAGATTTCCGAAGGGTGACAGTTGAACAGAGACCTGATTCAAGTAGAGTTAAGAGCATTCGGAGGAATGGCATGTGCAAGGGCCCCAAGTTTGGGCTGTATTTGAGCCACTATCTGGTCTAGTATCAAAACAAGACCTAGGTAGATGGAAGGCTGAGTTTGGGGGTGAGGGCAGGGAGGTGATGGGGCAGGTTTCCACAGGTTGCCAGGAGAACTTGGGCTTTGAACTCAAGGAAGGTAAAAGCCATAGAGGGCTGTGGGCAGAGGAGGGACAAGAGATCCCAGAGGCAGATGTGATAGGCCTGGCTGGCTAGGCCTTGGGTTCAGTATCTCATGGAATCCCCCAACTCTCACAGAATTGCATACCTTTGCTAGCCTGTTTTTGTAGATGAGGTCTGGCAAATTTAACTCACTCCCATCTGCCCTTCTGGTGTGAAGAATAATATATGAGAGTATTTATAACATCCATGAAGCAATGTGTTCATTAAAAAATGCCAACTTCTATTGTATTAGTCTGTTTTATGTTGCTGTCAAAAAATACTTGAGGCTGGATAAGTTTATTATAAAAAAAAAATGAGAGCCGGGCACGGTGGCCCACACCTTAATCCCAGCACTTTGGGAGGCTGAGACAGGAGAATCGTGAGTTCAAAGCCAGCCTCAGCAACGGCGAGGCGCTAAGCAACTCAGTGAGACCCTGTCTCTACATAAAACACAAAATAGGGCTGGGGATGTGGCTCAGGGGTCCAGTACCCTGAGTTCAATCCCTGGTACCTAAAAAAAAGAAGAAAGATCCATTTTGGTTTACAGTACTGGCTTATGGGTGAGGAGCCACATCTGGTGATGGCTTTTTTGCTGTTGGAGTCCCGAGGGAGCAGAGGGCACCATGGTGAGAGAGTGCACGTATGTATTATCTCTCCCCCTTTTTTGGGGGTGGGTGGTGGATACTGGTGATTGAAACTGGCCACATGCGAGGCAAGCACTCTACCACCGAGCTACATTGCCAGCTCTTTTTCCTTTATTTTTGAAATGGTGACACTCACTTGCTCAGGCTGGACTTGAACTTGTGATCCTCCTGCCTCAGCCCCCTGAGTAGCTGGGACTCCCGGTGTGCACCACCAGCCTCGCCTCTCTCCCTGTTATAAAGCCTGTCATGGGGGCTGCACCTGTGATCTCATCCAATCCTCGTCACCTATCAAAGTTCCCATCTAAATACCACGGACAGAGCAAGTTCCCGCTCTTTCCATAGTTACAGTGGGGATTAAGAATTAGCCCGTGAACTCCCAGCACCCCACTAAATCAGACCATCGCACCTATTGTTGACCTTTACCACATAACCATGGTGGCATTTTGCTGCCTAACACCACCTGTGGCGCCTCTATGATAGCTTTGTTGGTGGGCACAGGAGCCCCTGCCATGTCGGGGGCTTGGCCACCAGAATCATGGCTCTTGGGGGAACCTAAGGTCTTGAGCAGGAGACTGAGGGTTTGTTCAGAGACCCAGGAGATGGAGCAGGAGCTGGGTGGTAGCAGAGAGGGGCCGAGTCCCTGTCTGGTGCCTCAAGCAGGACATTTCTGGTTTCTGACTAGAGGTGACATGTAGGTCTGGCTCAAGTCCCCCTCATCCTGTCCAAGTGCACTTGGATCAGCTCATTCCCTCTGCAGCTTGACTGCCCCATCGCCCCTCTGGACCCACATGATGTGCATTTAATTGGGACCTTGGACGCTCAGGGTACGTTCCACAGGACTGTGGCCAAGTGAGGGATTAAACAAACTATTAAATAGGATCATTCTGGGCAGGTCTTGTCAGAGCCTTTAACGTTCTCCCATGTTTTGTAGTTTTTCAAAACTTACTTGTTCCTTGACATTTTTTCCTTCCTCTGAAACATTTTTCAGGGGACTAGGGCTTTCTGCAAGAGATATAGAAAATCCTGCCTTAATCTAAAGGGCAAGCTTGAATAGTGGAATTTCAGGCAGAGATTTCTGGCCAAGCATCAAAGATTTCTTCCTCCTCCTCTTCCCAGGACCTGGGCATTGAGAACAAGGCTGGCGTCCCGCAGCTCTCTGGGGTGGCCCAGCGGGTTGCAAACGTTGGGCAGGCCAAATTAGGAACTCCAGAGAGGCTGCACGAGGTCAGCCAGGGCAGCGCTGGGGCTGGGCTGGGGGCAGAGGGACTCCTGGGGGACAGAGAAGTAGGATTCTTGAGCTGGAGTTTTGCCTCTCCCCTTGGATAATGTCCCTTGATCTCTGGGGGGTCTCTAGGCAGCCGGGTCTTCTGGGAAGGCTGCGGAGTCCCCTGGGACAGAGTCCAAGGGTTAGCTCAGCAGAGAAATATCTAATTCCTCCCCCCTCCCCCGTTGGGGTCACAGTGGGAGGTGGCAGATAGGCCCTGCTCTTCCTGGGGTAAACAGGGGCCTGGCTGGCCTCCCTCTCTGCAGCCACCAGGCCGGCCTTCCCTGGCCCTACTCTGTGCAGCGCCAGCCACTCAGCCTCCCCCACCCCCACAACACCTCTGGCTGCGGGGACCCTGGGGACTTGGTCAGTCCAGGCCTCACCCTAGGTTTTACTGCTGAGGCCACTCAAAGAGACGCCAGAGGCCCAAGAGGGATGCTGGGCAGGCTGCCCCTGAGCCAGCCTGCCGGAGGCTGTTACAACTGTCCTTGTCACTGGCAGTGAAGAGGTTGGGAAAGCACAGGGACTGCTCCTATAACCACCTCCTCAGTTGGAATTCAGACCCCACCCCATTTCCTGAACACCCTGTGGTCATCAGCTCTGGCCCTGCACCAGGCCCTGACCACCACTGATCTGTGTTCTAGCCACTCCGTGGCGATACCTTTGCCTTTTCCAGAACACAGTCAACCCTCTGAGGATTGAAAATATTTGGAGAAAAAAATTGTAGGTTTTCTTCTCATCATTATACCCTCAACAATACAGTACAACCACTGTTTACATAGCACTAACATTGCATTGGGTGGTGTAAGTCTCCTGGGATGATTTTAAAAGCATTTCAAAAGGTATGGGTAGGTTCTGTGCTGTTTTAAAGAAGGGACTTGAGCATCTGCAGATTTGGGCATCCTTAGGATCCTCAGCATCCGTGGACATGGAGGGAGGACTGACTCTAGGCAGCAGGTTCCATGGTGGTACAGCTGGCATGTGTATGAGGGAAGGGTTGCCTTTTTAGCTTGAAGGTCCTTCTGGAAATGTGGCACTGGCCAGTGAGGAGACTGAGCAGTGCAGCCCCTGAGAGGAGGGGAGCACATTCTAGGCAGAAGGAAAAGCAAATGCAGGGGCTGGGATTGTAGCTCAGCGGTACAGCGTTTGCCTTGCATGCGTGAGGCCCTGGGTTCGATCCTCAGCACCATGTACAAATAAAATAAAGATATTCTGTCTGCCTACAACTAAACAATAAACATTTAAAAAAAAAAAAAAAAAAAGAAAAGCAAATGCAAAGGTCCTGAGGCAGGAATTTACTTGGCTTCTCAAGGAGCATCCATGAGGCCAGTGTGGCTGGAGCAGAGTGATGGAGGGGGAGAACACTCAGGGCCTGAAGGGCTGCAGGGGAGGAGAGCTTTTACCCCGAGATGTTGAAGCAGCCCCCTTTGGCTGCCACATGCATAATAGTGACATCTTTCTAAGGAGTTGTTATAGGGATTATATAAATTGGTATGCATAAAATGATAATGCTGTGTCTGGCATATACTACACATGCATTAAATATTAGGTTGTTATTATGTGGGGTAGATGTCTGCATTTTGGGGTGTGTCCAAGTTTCTGCTGTACCAGGGGGCCATTAGCAAGTTTGCCACCATTAAAGAAACTCTCTAGTGCTATTTTAAAAACTCCACTGAAGCTGGGTGCCCTGGCACATGCCCGTAATCCTAGTTACTTGGGAGGCTGAGGCAGGAGGATTACAAGTTTGAGGCCAACCTGGGCAATTTTGTGAGATCCTGTCTCAAAACAAAAAATGAAAAGGGCGGGGATGTACTCAGTGGCAAACCACGACTGGGTTCAATCCCCAGAACCGAGGAGAACAAAACAAAACAACAAGAAAAACAAAACCCACTGGGCATTTGATAGCCCTGCTGAGGTTGCCTTGGGCTGGGGCTGGGAGCAGCTCTTTTGTATAACAGATGTTACCCAGATGTCAGCCAGGGTCAATCAAGCCTCAGAGATTTGGCGCCTGCCTCTCTCCCATGACCTGTGGCAAGCCCGGCACCCTCCCCGAGATGTCTGCAAATTCCTAGGGCCTCTGTTCTCAGGGTTGCTTTTTGGCCTGAATTCCTGAATCCCTGCACCTTTGAACTCACCCACCTTCCCAGGACCATCCCTTTGGGGAACCAGTCCCGTTTTCTTGAGGTCTCCCAGACCAATCTTGCATATGCACTGGATTGTTTGTATGCCCCCCTCCCCCAATATGCAGTGTCCTCCCCAAGATTCTGCCCGTCCGATGGTTTTGACATTGTTTAGCTTCCACGTAAGATGTTGCTTGACAAAGAATTCCAATGCTGTCAGGGAAGATTTGCACACGTCTTGCATAACACAGCAGAGTGTTATGACTGGCTTAGAGTGAGCCATGCTGTCCTGAGAAGGGGAATCTTGCTGAGGACACCCAAGGTCAGTGGCGGTGAGCTTCTGAGGGGCTTTTGGCAAACTGGCTGGAACACAGCTGCTGGAGGTGGAGGCTGCAGGGGTAGAGGTTGGCACAGTACCAACATTGAGGCTGGTGGTGAGGTTGAGGTAGCAATACTAGGAGGGATAGCAATGAACCCCAGGCCAACATCAAGGGACCAGGAACGGCCACGTCGAGCCAGACTTCTGGAAAATTAAGTGAGCCTTGCCAACAGAATGTGTTGTGGATTCCTCCCCAGTTCCTGTAATCAGTGACTGCTTTCTCAGGGTGTGGACGGGCAGGGATCAGAGTTCAGAGTTATAGCAACAGAACCTTCTGTGGGGCAGGATGAGGAGAACCTTCCAGGGCTGGTCGGGTATTTTGGACAAGCCCAGAACTTGGTCTAGTTCAGGAACAAGCAGGCAGGGTGTATTGGAGAGATGCATTCCACGCAAGCCTGGAAGACCAGGGTTCCCACGAGCATGACCACAGCTCAGTGATGTGGACTGAATTGTGCCTGAGCCTGCTCTCTGTATGGGCTTGCTTGGTCTCTTGCATTTGGCGTCAACTTGAATAGACCTTGACACTGGAATGGACCTTGGAGAGCATGTTGCCCAGTATTTTTTCAATTTTTTAAGTTGTAGATGGCCACAATACCTTTATTTTTTATGTGGTGCTGAGGATCAAACCCAGTGCCTCATACCTGCTAGGCAAGTGTTCTACCACTGAGCCACAACCCCAGCCCCTTGCCTAGTATTTTTTTAAATAAATTTTATTTATTTGTTATTGGTGCATTATTAGTATACATAATAGTGGGATTCATGATGCCATATTCATAATGCATATAAAATGATTTGATCAACGACATTCCAGTGTTTCCTAAACTTTTCGGGATCACATACTTACATGGAAATCCAACCAAATCTAAAAACCACCCCCTGAAAGACTTTGCAGCCAGGTATATGTATCATGGCTGCTCCTGAGCCCCATCTGAGTTAAGAATGTCTGGTTCTCTCATTTGGCACATGAGGGAACAGAAACACAAGTGCATAAAGCCTTGCTCAAGGTCACACAGATAACCAGTAACAAAGCTGGGGACTGTCCAACGTGGCAATTTACCCGTCAGAACTGGAGGCAAACAGTGAGTCCCGCCCCTTGCCTGCCTCACAATTTGTCAAGAAATGCCTGCACCCCAGTTCTGCATCTGCCAAATGGGAATAATAATAATGCCTACTGGGGGCGGATGCTGTGAAGGTTAAATGACATATAGACGTGACATTTAGAATCAATGCTTTAATAACCAGCAGCTCTCACTTTTGTTATGTTCAAAGTTTTTTTCTTTTTCTTTTTAATGGGGTCTCTCTTTGTTGCCCAGGCTGCCTCAAACTCTTGGATTGAAGTAACTTCCCTGTCTCAGCCTCTGGAAGAGCTGAGAGGGCAGGCAGGCACCACCTTATCTAGCTTTTTGTCCCCCCACTGGCTTTGAAACAAAGCGGAGACACAAGTTAATTCTTAGCTGGTAGCTCAAGCGCAAGTTTGAATTAAACAACGCTCGCCACCTAGCGGTCTCATGCTGAATAGTGTAGAATCTGTAGCATGAAACAGGTACAGACCCAGCCCCACTTAACCGTGTTTCAAGGAAGAAAAGTTCAAAAGCCAGAACCTGAGCCCTTGATTGTGAATTCCTTTATAAACAAAAATTTAATTTGAGAATAAAACTCATAATTAAATATTTTATAGTCTAAACTTATGAAAATCATTTTTATCCAAATATCTTAAGAGGTAGTTAAGGTATATAGAAAATGTGCTGTAAAGTAATAATACTTATCTCTGCACATCTTTTTAATAATTTTTTTTTGTACTGGAGATTGAACTCAGGAGTACTCAACCAGTGAGCCACATCCCCAGCCCTATTTTGTGTTTTATGTAGAGACAGGGTCTCACTGAGTTGCTTAGTGCCTCGCCGTTGCTGAGGCTGGCTTTGAACTCACAATTCTATCTCAGCCTCCCAAAGGGCTGGGGTTACAGGTGTGTACCACTGTGCCCAGCTTCGGCATCTCTTTTTGATGGTGCAAAATCCATAGGCATTCAGTAGAAACCATACTTTGAATTTTGATCTTTTCCTGGGCTGGCAACACGTGGTATGATACTCTCGCTTGCTGTCTGACTGCAGGCTCATCTGAGTGTTCTGAGCACAGTTAGGCTAAGATATGTTCACTAGATTGGGTGTATTAAATGCTTTTTTTGTAGGGCTGAGATTTTTTTTTTTTGGCAGTGCCAGGGCCTTTTGCATGTTAGCTAAACCTCCAATCCTAAAGGCATGTTTAACTTAATGCTATTTTCAATGGATGGTAAGTTTCTGGGGAGGTAACCAGTAGTTAAGTCAAGGAGCAGCTGTGTGGTGATGGTGGGGAGTCGGGGGCTGCTCTTTAGGAGATTGCAGACTCTTTCTGAAGAGAATTTGAACATTGTATCAGTTAGCCTTTGCTACACAACAAGCTATCCTAAAATGTAGCACTTAGAACAACAGTCAGGTAGTAACTCTCCCTGCCTCTGCCCACCTGGAAGTGCTGGGAATCAAACCCAAGGACTCTGCCTGCTGGGCATCTCCATACCACTGAGCTGCACCCCCGGCCCACTCACTAACGCTTAGTTCTGTGGGTTGCTGATTTGGATTAGCTTCAACCACTCATGTGGCTTCAGTTAGCTGGTGGTTGTCTGGGGCTCAATGAAGCTGGGTGGCTTCACTCACTGACTGGCAGTTGGCTGGGGTGCCTTAGTTCTCTTCCACCTGGCCTCTCCAGTAGGCTAGCTTGAGTTTGCTCCCAAGCTGGTTCATTCCCAAGGTGGTTGTAGAGTTGCTAGGAAAAACAGACAGGGAAGCCTCGAAGTTCAAACATTTCTATTTGTGCCACATTTGCTAAATGTCTCATTGTCAAACCCAGAAGCATTCCCCAAGCCAAGGAGAGTCCTCACCAGAAACTAACCTTGCTAGCACCTTGATTGAGGACTTCCCAGCCTCCAGAACTGTCAGTAAATACATTTTTGTTGTTTAGGCCACTCAGTCTATAATATTGTATTATGGCAGCCAGAGAAGACTAATAAAGATTTTATAATTAGAGACAGTAGCCTCCAGCCTAGCCCATTAGTCTCAGTATGGAAAGACTTTCTCCATATGGGATGTTTACTTTTCTTCATTGTGAAGTTCTCCTCTCTGTTCTGCACTCCTCCATCCCCCTTCCCCATTTCCTACCTCTCCATGTTTCACCCTCTTGTGAGTTAAACAGGTCATTCTGGGTTAGCCTGGGACCAAGCTATCTTTTCCCACATTGTTCCCAATATAACATCCTGCAGGAAGGGATGGATTGACCAGCCTTCTGATTCCCCACCCAAGTCCTGCCATAGTAATATAGGGACCGTTCCTCTGTTCTCCCACTGGCAACGAGAGTGGATATCTGTCTTGTCCACCACTTGCCTTGGAATAGCATCTGGCATGTGGCTGACAATCTTTGCCCAGTGATTGATGTCACCGGGTAGGATTCAAGACCTGTCTGAAGGTTGACACCTCTGAAGGTGCCTACTTATGTTATCCTAATGGCTACCTACACTGCCCACCATCAGCCAGCTCTCTAACTCTGAGTGTACCTTCTTAATGATTATTAGTCAGCACCCCCCTATGTCCCCAGAGTCCCCAGGACGAGCTGTTCCTCTTGTTCCGTTGAAAATCTGCACTTCATCCCAGACTCAGCACTGTACCAACGACTCCAAATAGAACTGTTCTATTGGAGATGCCAACTGGTTTTGCTGTGGGATGTGCAGGTCTGCTCTAAGTTGGTCTGTCTGTGTGTTTACTGGGGGCTGGCTGTGTAGGGGCACAGGTTGGTTTTTGTGTGCATGTGTGTGTGCACGTGTGTTTATTCAGGGTTGGCACCCTTGGGTGCATGGATTTTCTCCATGCTAGGGCGCCATCTTTGAGGGACTCCACATCACAGATAAGGTCGGTTTGTACGTGCATTTTGACTGATTTCCAGCAGAGGGCACTCAAGGGTCTTATTCTATCCAAGTCTAGTATGATGCGTTTACTCCAGCTGGGATGACCTTCTAATTTGTACAAAGGTGTGGAGCATGCTTTCCATGGACCTTTTTAACCTGTGTGGTGTCCATAGATAGAATAATGTTCAACACCACCAAAAGATGTTCACATCCTAATCCCCGGAACCTGTGAATATGGTTCCTTGCATAGCAAAAGGGATTCTGCACTATGGAGGAGGTGCCACCCAACTACTTGACAGCTGCACACCAGGCATCCTTGGGGAGAAGAACTTGCTGCACCACAACCTGCTGGCCCACAGCGCCACCAGCGCCACGCAGGTGGGACTGACTTCCCTGCCCAGGGTGCTAGGAACTGACATCGGTGACTACACCTTACTCCATCCCTGTAGCATGTCCCCTCTCCAGAGTCCTGGGGAGGTGGCCTCTCATTGCTGTACACCAAGTGCACTGACTACATCCTGGTCTCATCTCAGTGACATTTGGAGTTATGGGGTCGCTAGACAGGAAGCTTTCTCCTATAGCCAGAAGCCCTACCAGACAGGTGCAGGCTTGGTAAGCAGGGTGGTGAGGGTCTTCCCCAAATGTGAATAGTCAGGAGTGCCAGCCCCCAGCATGTCTGTCCTGGTTGGCTCCCACCCAAAGGCGCCCCCCTGGTTCATGACCTCTCAATGCTCAGCCTTGTTCTTTCACCTCTATATTCAACCCTCCAAGACATTGGCCCTGGAATGCTCCTGCACCCTGTCAGTGGGCACCTCCCATACCCCTGTGTCCCAGCACCCCATCCCCTACAATCCTGGTCTCCTGCCCGCCAGTGCCCACAGCACTAACCCACAGCTCTCAAATGGATGAGCATCCCATTAACCAACATGTGATCCCAACATGCGTGGGACAGGTAGTACTCTAGCACTGAAAACCCTGAATTTCTCATGGGCCAGCTCCAACATCTGTAATGATTATCCAGTGCTGTGGTTTTAGAGGGACCTGAGAGTTCATGGGCTGCAGCTCTAATTCCTCCATGTGGCAGTGTTGGAGGTACCCGTGGGAGGGGTTTGGTCTGGAGGCAGATCCTACCATGCATGGATTAATGCCTTTCTCGTGAGAAGGGGTTAGCTCCTGTGGGCATTTGGTTTCCATCTGTCTCTTCTGTACATTGCTGCTTACCTTCCTCTTTTCACCTGAGTTGAAGCAGCAGGGGACCCTGACCAGAAGCAGCTGCCTGATCTTGGATTTCCCAGACCCCAGAACCAGGCACCAAATAAACATCCCAGCTTTACAAATTACCCAGTCTCAGGTATTCTGTTAAAGCAACAGAAAGTACACTAAGACACCCAGACAGGCCAAGACTGAAGGACCCAAGCACTCGGTACTTTTGTTGCTGAAAGCTCAGTCCTTGTCCCCAATGCCAATCCAATAATGACGTGGTTTTGAGAAAAAGGAAAAAGAAAGTTTACTGCTTTGCTAGCAAAGGAGAAACACAGGGGACTCCTGTCCCAAAGGCTATGATTCTGCCCAACATGGGGAAAAGAGATTGTTTCAAGAAGTGATTCAAGAAAATGAGATTAGGGAAGAGAGATCAGGAAGAAGATCAGGGAAAAGAAGATCAGGGAGGAGAAAGTTAGGGAGAAGATTTAGGGAAAAGAAGATCAGGGAGGAGAAAATCAAGAAGGAAAAGGTCAGGGAAAAGAAGGTCAGAAAGGAGAAGGTTGAGAAAAAGAAAAAAGAAAGTAAGTTTTAAAGGGACGAAGGGTAGAGTCAAAGCATCAAGGGAACCCCTGTTAAACTTTTAGACCCCTCACATCTGGCTGGCTGAAACCCAACACGTTCAGGGACATCTCCCAGCACCATCGATGTCCCGACTTCCCGTTAGTCAGTGGGGATCCATTGCACCCAAATGATCCTGCTGTACCTAATCCTGCAGTGTGTGCACCTTCCAGCATGTGATCTCTTCTGTATTCCATTTGCTAGCCAACATTCATCTAAGACATTGACACCAAAACACCAGACCAGTCCAACTAACAGACGCTCTAATGAACAATGTCCTCCTCCAACGCCTGTCCATCCAGTTCCACCAGAAAATGCCTGGTACCTCAACAGGCCAACCCTGAACATCTGCTCCTGGGGTATCTGCCACAAAGCCCTATGGATTTGGTCGGTTCTGGGACTATCGCCTGTGGCCTGGACCTCCCTGGCTCTACCATCCAAGGATGGGAGCACCATGCAGGTTTCCCAACTGTGGATCACTGCAGCTTGGCCAGCAAGACAGAGAGGCCTGGATGGGGGCTGTGGATGCTTGTGCCTGAGACCCCACTTGTCTGGTCTGCAGACCACACTCCCCCCCTTTTCTGGTGCTGGGGATTGAACACAAGACCTTGCATATGCCAGCCAAGTGCTCCCCCACTGAGTTACACCCCAGCTGTTTTGTTTTAAGAGAGCACATCCTAATTGTAAATATTTATGGGCTAGCATGAGACAGCCCAATCCATGCAATGATTAGATTAGGGTAACTAGCTTACCCAGCATTTCAAACTTCCAATCATTTCTTTGTGTGGGACATTCGATATCCTCTCTACTGGTTACCCTGAAATATAAAATGAATTGTTGTCAACTATAGTACATAGGAAATTTTTTCTCCTGTCCAACTGCAAAAAGGGAACTAGAACCTTAGAATACTATGAACTCTCCTGTCCTCAGCCACAGATCTTATTGGATGTCATCAATTATGGCTGAGTTTTAAAATCTGCATGTAAGCTTCAAATGAACACTTTTATATTTTATTCCAAGCAAAATTCACATTCCAAATTGCAATTGATTCAGAGAACTCCCAATCATTCTGCAGCCCAGTGGACCCAACTACCCACTTTCATTTGAAAAACAAAACGAAACTTAATAGTTTCAATGGCCCTGGCCCCCGGGATACCACATTTTCTTTTCTTTTTTTTTTAAATTACTTTTTAGTCATACATGGACACAGTGTCTTTATTTTCTTTTACTTATTTTTATGTGGTGCTGGGGATCGAACCCAGTGCCTCACATGTGCAAGGCAAGCACTCTGCCACTGAGCCACAACCTCAGCCCTCTTTTTCTATTTAAAAAGATTCCCACATTTTTATTGTTGCATTATAGTTGTACATAATGGTGGGGTTTGTCACATATTTGTGTTTCTGAAACCTCCCAATATCAAAGACAGTTTTGAGAAAAAGGAAAAAGAAGGTTTTATTGCTTTGCTAGCAAAGGAGAAACAGGGGACTCCTGTCCCAAAGGCTGTGATTCTGTTCATCAGCAGAAACAGGGGCTTTTGAAGAGGTAGCTCAAAGGCTACATTCCCCGTGTTTTCTGTTGTAGTTGACATTCACTTGTTAATCTGGGAGACAGTCATTTCTGAGATCTTCTGGTGCCATCCCCCAAGTCTGGATTACTTAGCTCCTGTGGTTTGTGTGTGCTCAATGACAGACAACTCTGCATAGGATAGGGAAGAAAGGCAATTCTGTTTCCTCCGAGATTAGGGAAGGGGAGAGATTAGGGAGAAGCTGGTAAAGAGGAAGAGAAAGAAACACGTCCATTTTAAAAATAAGTAGCGAGCCGGGCGTGGTGGGGCACGCCTGTCATCCCAGCACTTCGGGAGGCTGAGACAGGAGGATTGCAAGTTCAAAGCCAGCCTCAGCAACGGCGAGGCGCTGAGCAACTCAGTGAGACCCTGTCTCTACATACAACTCAAAATAGGGCTGGGGAGTACCCCTGAGTTCAATCCCTGGTACCCCCTAACCCCCCCAAAAAAAGTCACAGTGGCAGAGCAACAAAGGTTATATTCAAAGCATAAAGTGGACCGCTGTAACAGGCTCGACTCCTAGCAGCACAAAACTGAAATCCACTAGTTGACGATTTACATGAAATGCTAACACACCGGACAACGCATGCTCAGCGTCTTCAGGATCCCCAAATACCTCCGGGCGGGCAGTAAGGGATTCTTAAGGGAAATGAAGAAAGGTGCAGTTCCACACAGCGACCACCAGGGGCCGCCGCTGCCAAGTCAAAGCCGGCTTCCCGCTCAGGTCCACCCCGGAGAGACTCCAAATTCCTGCCTGGGGGCTGCTCCTCAGCACGCCCACCTCTGCAGCCTGCAGCGTGGCTCAGGCCCCTTCGCATCTTCAGGCCTCCACCTGAGCCTGCCTTCCGCTCAGCTCTCACTGCGTCCCTGTACCTACTTCCAAGTTTCCTGGGACATAGCCTTGCTGACTCTTAACACCTGGGAATCTGCAGTGCTGTTCCCGCTACCTGGAATCCCCTCTATCCGGGTTTACCGCTGTCCACCGGGAAAACGAATATTACACTTAAAAACAGACTCAGATTCCCATGGGGCATGTCAGTTTCTTGGTCTGTGCCTTGCTTTTCTCTGTTGGGGAGGCTGGACGGAGAGGATATGGCCAGGCATGTCCAGGGCAAGGAATTAGAAAATCTGAAAGGAAATGGGGAGTCATAGAGGGTGTTTGAGCAGGAGAATGTCCTCAGATGTAAGGAGAGAAAGGGCTCCTTTCTTTCTGCCTCTGGGTTTTTCTAGAAGGATCTTGAGTGTTTGGAACGAGAGGCTCTAGCTTCAGCCAGCACAGACATCTTTTTGTCTCCCCCCATGGCTAGACCAGCAGTTCCCCCTTTTGTGTGCCCTCCTGGTGGGGTTCTTGGCTTCCCAGGACCTCCCTCAGACAGCAGGTAGGGGACAGCCCTGGCAGGAAAGCCACGAGCTGCAGGCTGGGGACCTGGGTGTCACCTACACGGAAGTGTGGGTGACCCCCTCCACCACTGGGGAGTTTGGAGGCTCCACACAGCTTGCCTGGCTGTGGCAGGGCTCAGAGGAAACAGCAGCCTGAGGAGGTGAGCCCTGCATGGGTGGAGGCCCCGCTGGTGTGGCCAGCCTTCTGGGGACTGGAGTCCTGGGGACCCCCCAGTGCCCCTTGTCCTGCTCAGCTCTTCTCTCTGCCTCAACCTCCCTGCCTCTGCCTCCCAGCCCCTCAAGCCTCAGACCTTCCCTTTCCCTTGCTGTCCATCTGTCCTGGTTCTTTTTGCTCTTAGAGGTTCCTCCATGGCTATCTCTGTCAGAAGGGGTGGAAGCCTGTCCCCCACCCTGGGAGGAGGAACCGCAGAGACAGTGGCAGGCCAAGAGACAGAGGAGGGGACAGGGAGAGAAACAGAGACATGTAGTGAGGGAGGCACAAGGAGAAACCCACAGAGAGCCAGAGACCCAAGGATAGAGCTGGAGATGGGGGAGAGATGGAGACCCACAGATGGAAAAGACCAGAGGCAGAGGGAAGGACTAGAGGGACACTAGAGCTGCAGATGGGTACCCGAGAGAGTGGCGGTCCCCTGACACTGGTTCCCCGGAGGGAGAGCCCCCTTCCTGCAGTGGCCCACCGCCCCTCACTTCTCTCGTGGCCCTTTCCTATCATGGGGCCCTGTCTCTGCTTCTGTAGCTGTGGCTCCCGCCAGCCCCGGCCCAGCCCTGTGGCCCTCCTGGTGCTCACCAGAGGCTGCCCCGTTGGTCCCAAGTGAACAGGAGCACAGGCTCCTGCAGCTCTGAAAAGTACCCAGTGTCTTTGATCCTCACAGGTGGTGACGTGCACTTGTGTGCATGGGGCTTGGGGGGACCGAGTGGGCGTGTTGGAGGTCTCTGAAGATGGTGTGTCAGGGACCAGGGAGGGTCTGGCTGTTGGGGGGGCTCCGGGGCACTTAGTTCCTGTGGGTGTGCTCTGGGGAGTGCCGGGGAGTCCAGCCTTGTTCTGGGACCTGCTGGTAACGTGGGTTCCACTGCCCTGGAGACCTTTGTGCTTGTCCTCAGGGACTTTCGTGGAAATCCAGCTGCTGCAAAGATTTGGGATGTTGGATTCCTGGAACCAGAGGTGTTTCATATTTAGGAATGTTCCATTTTTTCAGATTTGGTAATATGTGCACTTATATAAATGAGCTATCTTGGGGCAGTCTAAATGCAAAATCTATTCATGCTTCGCACATACCTTATGCACGTAGCTGGAGATCATTTTACACAATATTTTAGATAATTTTGTGCATAAAACAAATTTCCTGGTGTGGATTTTGCCACTAATGACATTGTACTTGTGCTTAAAGAGCTTCAGATTTGGGGTTTTGGGATGAGGGATGTTTAGCCGGTGGTTGTTCTGGGGGCTCAGTGGTTCACGATTCTGGATTTTGTACCCCTGGGTGGTTTCTGGGGGTCTGTCGAGGAGGTCAGCAATGGCTCTTGCTCGCAGGTGGTGCTGGGGACCTGGGCTGCTGCAGGGGCCTCTGTTGCTCCAGGGTTGATGGTTGGGGTCTGGCTGACCGCCGCGAGGTTCCAGTTGTCCCGGAGGACAGGAGCGAGTGTTCGCGGCAGGAAGATGGACAGGCGCAGATCTCTGGCCTTTGCTGGCATCTGAATGTTGTGCTGGGACTGTTAGGGGACACTGTCAGTGTCCTCTCTCTTCACTTCCTACTTTCTCTGTTTCTTCCCCTCTGTCTCTCTTTCTCTCTCTCCATTTTTTTTCTGTTTTTTTCCTTCCATACTACACTTTCATTCAAACATTTATTAAGCAATTACTGTGTACCTGGCATCTGGCTGCAGTAGGCACCTGGGGCCTCCAGGCCCTCCTCAGATGGCGAGAAGTGGGAACCCCTTCTCCACCACCACCCGTGGTTGGCACCGCCAGTGGGAATCCATGGTTCACTTGGAGCAGAAGGGCTGGGTATTTGTGATGTAGAGAACACTTTGGCCTAGGCTCCTTCCCCAAACTTCAGCTCTGAAGTGGAGGGATCTGGCAGGCATGGTGAGCCCTGGAGTCTTGTGTGGGTGCAGGGATTCTTCCCTCAGTGAACAGAGAAGGTTCCAGGTGTTGGGAGAAGGAACCAGCCCCGAGGACATTGAAGAGGAGGGCATTCCAGGCAGAGGGAACAGCCAGGGCAAAGGCCCTGAGGCAGGACTATGCTTGGAATGTGGGAGGAACAGCCCGGGGGCCCACGCGGCTGGAAGAGAGAGGGTGAGGGGGAGAATGGGGATCAGCTGAGGGGCCCTGCCCCTGGAGCAGAGTTTCTCTCCCACACACACTTGATGTTGGGGGGCTGGAGAGTCTTGGTCCTTATCTGATGTTTAGCCACTGCCTGGCGTCTAACGTCACTAGGGGCCTGCTGCGCTCTAGCAATGACCAAATAGATCTCTAAGGCGTTGCCACATGTCCCCTGGCTTAGAACAGCTGCCTCGAGGGCAGGCTGCCAGGGGCTTCTGCAGGGTCTTTAGGGGAGGAGGCTGGAGCCCTGTGTGCCCTCCGGCCAGCCAGGCTCAGGGTTCTCTCTGGTAGAGCTGGAGGCCGGGGTGACCGGGGATTGCACGCATGCCCTCACTCATCCATTCTGCTGCGTGCCAGGCGTTGTGGAGCGAGAACCCACACCTTAGCCTCATGGGAGAGGGACGTCAATCAAACAATTGCGCGTAGGAATGTGAAATACCATGATGCCAAAGGCCAAGAAGCAGACACACTTGAGATTTAGTAAGCGCCAAATAGTGGGAGGTCAGGGAGGGTTTTCCAGAGAAGTTAGGATCAAAGGATGAGAAGGAGCAGGTGAGGGGAGAGGGAAGAGCGCTCCAGGCTGTGAGACTGCATGTGCAAAGGCCCTGTGGCCAGCCAGGATGGTGGGAAGGCTGGTGTGCTTGGAACCAGGCCAGGAGGAGCTCCATTTGGTCTGTGGGGGCCCCATGGGTGGGGTGAGGGGGTGTAGTCTTGATGTATAAAGGGTTTTAAGCAGGAAAGTGGCATAATCTGATTGCGAGGTGAAAGATTCCTCCGGCAGATAATGTCTGTAAAATGCTTAGCACAGGCAGTATCGGAAAGGGCTCAGATGATGCCAGTGGGTGGTTGGGGACAGGGAAGATCATGAGGTTCAGTCCCTGTTCTTTGAGATCCCCAGGGATACAGCTTTGGCTTGTCTTTGAAACTGTGATGTTTTCTAGACTTTGGGTGACAGCAGCCGAAGTGAAATGTCCCTGATTTGAGCATAGTTTCAAGGACGAGGAGGGCAGTCATCCCTGAGGTGAGGTGGGGGCCACAGTTCCAAGCGGCAGAAGCTGCTTTGCGCAGGGCTGTCCCTGGGCCCATGTCACAGAGGGGAGACTGAGGCCCCAGGGCTTTATGGGCATGGAGTCCTGAGCCATGATGCTGGTCATCTATCTGCCCCATGTCCGGCCCTGGAAGGTGCTCTGTGGACCTGCTCACAGCTGGCCTCGTCTCAGGCTCGAGCTGGTGGACTCTGGGCTCCAGCTGCACAGGCTCTAAACCCACCTGCTGTGTCAGCTGCCCCTCTGAGAAGGTCCTGGGGTCTGTTTTTCCCTCAGCAAAAGGGGTCTGTAAGAACCAAACCCACTCACACTCAGTCATTCCAAAAATAGTTATTAAGGACTTAGTGTGTGTCAGGTGTCCCGAGGAGAGGGGCCAGGCCCACCAGGGTCTGCGGCTCAGAGGCAGAGATACATTAAGAATGCCATTCAGTGATTAAAAGGTAAGGAGTTAATCTTTATTGTCACAAATATTAGGATTTCCCTTTCTCTTCTGCTTTTTTTTTTTCTTTTATGTGGTGCTGAGATGGAGCCCAGGGCCTCACACATGTTGGGCAAGTGCTCTACAGCTGAGCCATACCCCAGCCCTTTTTATTTTATTTTGAGTCAGGGTCTCACTAAGTTGCCAGGGCTGACCTCGAATTTGTGATCTTCCAGCCTCAGCCTCCTGAGTTGCTGGGATGACAGGCGAGTACCACCATGCCTGGCTCTACTCTTTTTTTTTTTTGGTACTGGGGATTGAACTCAGGGGCATTTGACCACTGAGCCACCTCACCAGTCCTATTTTGTGTTTTATGTAGAGACAGGGTCTCACTGAGTTGCTTAGTGCCTCGCCCTTGCTGAGGCTGGCTTTGAACTCGCAATCCTCCTGCCTCAGCCTCCCTAGCCACTGGGATTACAGACATATGCCACCACACCCGGCCTCTATTCTGACTTTTCAGGGCTGTGTAGTGCCCCACTGAGCATGTGGACCACATTTTCTTTCTCCATCAATCCTGCACTGGCCATCTAGGTGGCTTCCACGTCTTGATTATGGTAATAACGCCGCAGGGAGTGTGGGAGCTCACTGTGGCTGCTGATTTCACTGAAGTGACAAGATGTATTTGCAAATTAGCCTAATTTAGTCATCCATATTATAAACATGGATCAAAACACCTATGCCAGACACAAAGGATGTGTGCCTCTAATCCCAGTTACTCAGGAGGCCGAGGTGGGAAGATGGCCATGCAAGGACAGCCTCAGCAAATTAGCAAAATAAAACTTGTCTTCAAATAAACTAAAAAGGGCTGGGGATGTGGCTCAGGGGTGAGCGCTTGCCTGACATGTGCGAAGTCCTGGGCTCCACCCCCAGTTCTGTAACAAACAACTGTCCCCCAGCCCCATGTCTTGCACATCATAAATATATACAATTATTACTTGTTAATTAAAAACTTAAGTGAGTGATAGTGCCTTGAGTACTCACAAAGTCAGGTGAAGACAGAGGAGTGTGGGGTGGCTATCTAGCCTGGGGGTCAAGTCAGGTCTTGGTGGGGGAGGACATTGGAGGAGATGGAGGGGCCCTGTGAACATCAGGGGAACAGCATTCCAGGCAGAGGGAACTCCCTGTGCAAAGGTCCTGAGGCAGAGCCGAGACTGGTGTGCTGGAGGAACACGGAGGCCCAGTGTAAGAGGCACAGGAGCCAGGAGACCAGGGAGGAAGGGGCTGCCGCGATCTAGACAGGCCGTGAGGACGGGGCTGCGGCCCAGGACCAGGTGAGAGGTGGAAAGATTTTGCTTGAGTTTTGCAAGTGAAGCCGTGGTTTCTGATGTGGGCTTACAGACACAGGTGGGGCGGAGCTGCCGTTGGCTTAGGTGGAGGCGGGTGGGGACCGTCAGATGCTGGGTTTAGGTGGCACCGAGGGCTTGATGCTCGGGAGACCCCTCGTGGGGGTGTGGGGGAGACAGATGTGTCCCCTGCGTGCCGTCCAGCCACAACCTCCAGGGTTCTGTGTGGGGCTAAGGAGATGTGCT
Source organism: Geosciurus inauris (assembly GCA_004024805.1). Taxonomy (NCBI): domain Eukaryota; kingdom Metazoa; phylum Chordata; class Mammalia; order Rodentia; family Sciuridae; genus Geosciurus; species Geosciurus inauris. The sequence continues at coordinate 58,598 of PVHX01003490.1, forward strand.
CACGGAGGGTGGGGGGCTGGGTGGGCCTGGGTGGGGTCCAGCCACTTGCTCCCTGGGATGTGGGGGCGAGGGGACCCGGGAGGGAGACCCTCCCCCAGCTGGGGTCTGAGGGGGTCCCGGCCTTGCCTGTGTGTGCTACCTCTGAGCTTCCTTCCTTCGGGGCCGTGTGGTGACCTGGGCTAGGCGTCCTCACCCCTTCCTGGCCACACTGCTTGGGCCTGGGAAGGGTTACGATTAGGGTGAGTGGCCTTGAGCTCCTGCCAGGCAGCTGGACCCTGGGCGGGGGAGCTCATTACCAGTCCCGAGGACCCCAGTGGGTGTGTTGCCTGGGGATGAGGAGGGGATCTGTGCCTTCCTTTTTAGGGGGATTGTTTCAATTCAGGCAGAATGGAAAGGCAGGGCTGGAGGAACAGAGTTTGTTCCGTGTGAATTCTTGAAGGTGACAGTCCATCCGTGCTTGGCCTGTGGCAGGACCAGACCCTGAGGCCCCGGGGGTTTCTTGAGCTCTCGGGTTCAATAACTGAATGCCTGTGACTTTTGGGAACTAGGCTCGGTACCTGTTCAATTGTGTACCCATCCCCTACCCATTTAACAGTGGAAAAATGGAGGCTCAGAGAAGAGAAGGTACTTATCCAAGTGAGTCTTAGGCAGGTGAGGGATTGGAGCCCCGGCCTTGGCCTCCCACGCGGGCCTCCCCACCCCCTGCTTCCTGCTTACCAACCTGCTCCTGGCACCCAGGACTCCCGCTGGGCCTGTGGGCTGGGCACAGGAGGTACCAACGGCTTCCGGCCTCTCCCCTGTGCCCCTGGGAGGAGGGCCTGAGGCGGGGGCAGCCACAGGCCTGTGGTTCCTTGCATTTTCCTCTGAAAATCTGAGTTCCCACTGAAGCTTCTCGGTTTTAGAGGCTGGTTTCGCTGGGGGCTTTTATGAGGCAGGGGCCGCTCATTGTGAGAGTGCAGCCTCCGGGACTCTGAGGCCCTTCTAAGGAATGGGCTGGGCTGCCTGGGGCGTGGGAACAGCCCCCGCCATGCCCCTGGTCCTCCCTGGGCATCTCTGATTCAGGAGAGTCACATGGAACAGTGGTGAGGAGGCGCCTCTTCATCCTGCCCAGGCAGGGAGGGGTGGAGTCAGAGAGCCGATCAACTCCCTGCTTGCATACCTCCTGTGACAGGCAGCTCATTGCCTATCAAGTCACCCTCTGCTGGGTTAGTGAGCTGAAATTCTTAGAAAATTCTTTCAGATCCTGGCTCAAGCCTACAGCTCCATCCCCCTCCTCAAGCTCACACAGACCATATTGCTTCAAATATTTCCCACCTCCTGTATGCAGCCGAGAGAATGCTCTGGAGAGCTGTGCACCCAGGGTAATGGCTACAGTGCTGATAGAATCCTGCTGGGCCCTGGGAACCCAGAAGAGGCTCCTGGTCCACCTGGCTGGAGTCAATCTGGTGGGCTTCCTGTAGGAGGTAGCAACTACAGATGCTACGAAGGATGGATGCAATTTGGCTTGTGAAAGAGGTGAGGGAAAATGTTTCAGGCAGAAAGAACAATAACGAATTGGAGGGGCATCCTTTCAGGACATGGAGAAGGCCTAAGGGCTGGACTAGTGTGTTTGAGGAGGGATATAGGGGCTCCTGAGGCCAGAAAGGGATAGAGAGGAGCCTGTGGCACCCAGGGGAAGGAAGAAATGCCCGCCTTCATCAGCCAGGGTGTGAGTCCCACTTTGTTTTATTTCTTAATTGCTTTGCCAGGAAGCAATTTACATCTCTACCTGCTAAGTATCCAAGTGCGCATCTCACTGTATCCTTGCCAGCAGTGGGTTTTATCACTTTTTAAAACCTTTGACAATTTCAGCGGGAAAATTGTTATCTCATGTCAATGAACAAATGAGTATTTCTTTCTTTCTTTCTTTTTTTTTGGTACCGAGGATTGAACTCAGGGGCACTCGACCACTGAGCCACATCCTCAGCCCTATTTTGTGTTTTATGTAGAGACAGGGTCTCACTGAGTTGCTTAGCGCCTCGCCCTTGCTGAGGCTGGCTTTGAACTCGCAGTTCTCCTGTCTCAGCCTCCCAAGGGGCTGGGATGACAGGCGTGCGCCACTGCGCCCGGCTACGAGAATTTCTTTTGTAAGCAATAAGGAAAGCAATGTCTCTAGATGTACCTTGGCCTTGACAATGTCACCTCTTGCTGGTGAACATGAGGAGTCTGACACCCACCTGAGCGGTCGTGGTCACTTCTATCTTCCCGTGAAGCACAGAACAAATGGAAAGCCTGGGCCACGTGGGTGGGGAATTTGTGAGGCAGCCTCCCCCGACTTCTTGATTCATCTTTTTTCTTGCCTTTTTTTTTTCTTTCAAAGTTCTGACTGCCTCCTCCATTGGCCAGTTGGTCCACAAGCAACTGTGGCTTTGTCCTTGTCTGGGGTGTCTTTGGGCTCAAAGAAGAGGGTTGGCAAATCCTAGGAGGCGTGTGTTCCATGGGTCACCACCTTGGTGTGCTGGTGTCTCCTTCCCACAATTTACCATTGAATTCTCAAAGCATCTGCATCCAATGGGTACCCTGGAGCCCAATTAAACATGATTTAATTGATACATGATAATCGTACATATTTTGGGGTACATTGGGATATTTTGATTCCTGTCTACAAGGTGCAATGATCGAATCCAGGTAATTAGCATATCTGTCGCCTCAGAAGCATGTGTTGTTTCTTTGTGTTGGAAACATTCAAAATCCTCTCTTTTAGCCATTTTCAAATATACAATAAATGATTAACTCTGTTAATAGGCCAATAGCATTTAATCCTCTTATTTAACCGTGTTTTGTAGTCATTACCCTGCGATCTACTGCCCTTGTCCCCGTTCTTCCCAGCCTCTGGGAACCAGTGGTCTACACTCTACTTTTGTGGGATCCACACTCGTTACTTCCACGTATGGTGAGAACACGGGCACGGTGCCTGCCGTGCCTGGCTTATTTCCTTAGCGCAGGGATGCATTTCACATAGGAGGAGCCGAGGCTTGGAAGGCGAAGGTGAGTCCTGGCATCCCGGGGCCAGCGTGGGCTGTTTTTCTTAGTTTCCTTCAAGCCCTCTTCAAATGTGAGGTCTCCTTTTATTCTAACTGGGAGAAGAGGACCCACCTTTCTGTGCTCCCCCTGTCGCAGTCTGTCTCTTCAGGGCTGGAGCCCCATTCCTTAGGAAGGGGCAGTGGATTCCTGCCCAGCTGGCACTTTACAATGGAGGAGAGAAAAGAAAGGCAGGAGAGAGAGAGAGAGAGGCCACAAACCAACAGGGCTCAGAAAAGCCCTGGGAAAAACACAGTGGCCCCGAAGGTTGAGCTCCAGAGTTGGATTTTGGTTCTGGGCTGCTGAGCTCTGGGCCCCAGGTTCTGGCTTCATCTTTGTCACTAAAATCCCCTGTGATCTGGATCGCAGTCTCCCTTTCTTCTAGTCACCCATCTCTCGAGTTTTCTAGCAGCTACATTTTGTGTACCTCAGCTCCAGCTTGTCCTTTTGATATCTGTTTTTAGTTCATAAGCTTCTGTTCTTGTTTAATGGCTGAGATTCTCTCCTTTATCTTTTTAAAAAATAGTTTTAGTTGTAGATGGACACAATGCCTTTCTTTTATTTATTTATTTTTATGTGGTGCTGAGGATGGAAACTGGTGTCTCCCACACGCTAGGCAAGTGCTCTACCACGGAGCCACAGCCCTGGACCTCTGAGTCACTTAATAGATTCATTGTAAACCTCATTTAAAATTGCACTGAGTCTGTTTCCTCAGATACAAATTCTAGTTGGGAGTTTATGGGAACTCCATGAAGTGGTCATGAATTTTTTTTTTTGGTACCAGGGATCGAACTCAGGGGTACTCGACCACTGAGCCACATCCCCAGCCCTATTTTGTGTTTTATGTAGAGACAGGGTCTCACTGAGTTGCTTAGCACCTCGCCTTTGCTGAGGCTGGCTTTAAACTCGTGATCCTCCTGTCTCAGCCTCCCAAAGTGCTGGGATTACAGGCGTGCACCACTGTGCCCCGGCTGGTGGTCTTTCTTTCTTTCTTTTTTTTTTCTTTTGGTGGCACTGGGGATGGAACTCAGGGCCTCACACATGCCAGGAAATACTCTGTCACTGAGCCCTTTTTATTTTGAGATGGAGTCTTGCTAAGTTGCCAAGGCTGGCCTTGAACTTCTTGTCCTCTTGCCTCAGTCTCCCAGGTAGCTGTGATGACAGGTATGCGCCATCACTCCTGCCTGAATTAGTCATCCTCTCCTTGGTCAGGGTCTTCTGACCCTGTGCACTTGACCTTATATTTGGGAGATCTTACACTTCCATGAGTTGGGGACTTCAATCTTTGTCATTGGGCACCTGTTCTCCAGTTTCTGGTTCCAGGTAGCATTTTCTTACCATTTTCCAGTATTTGCAGAGGAATAGGAGGGTTTCTGGGTGCGCTTGGTCTGCCGTCTTGAACGGAAGTTCAATCCCGTCCCTGTAAATGGATACAGTGTGTTGGGTGATGCCCACGAATTCTTGTGGAATCCTTCCAATACAGATGGTGCAGGGGTCTGAGAGCAGATGTGTAGAAGGGGAGGATCCGAACAGTGAGAACAATGATAATAACCAATGAAAATAGCCTTGTGGAGTTCCACGATCACGTGCCAGCTCTGAACACACCTCCCCTCGTTTCTTCCTTCCATGACAGTGACAAGGCCACTATCGTCTGTATTTTGCAGATGAGTTCGGCACACTCATGGGGGTGACCCAGCTTACCCAAACATGCTCAGTAGGAACACTTGAACCCCGGTAAACAGGTGCTCTTTGTTCTGCATTAAAAATTTTAATTGATGTATAATTGTACATATTTACGGTTTGCAGTGTGGCCTTTCAATACAAGTGATGATCAAATCAGGGTCATCGGCCTGGCCTTCGCCTCAAACATTCATCATTCTAGCACTGGGAACATTCAAAGTCCTCTCTACTGGCTATTTTGAAAATTTCAATTAATACCCTATTACCTATTAATATTCCATCAATTACTACCTGGTTTAATTCGTGGTTGCCATTGTTGACTGTACTGTGCTCAGAACAGTAGGAGCAGGTCCTCCTGCCTGCTGCCTCTGTACCTGCTCACCACCCTCTCTCCATTCTGCACCCCCAGCCACTGGTACCCCCCATTCCACTCTCCAGTTCCATGAGATCTCCACTTCTTTGGCTCCCATATAAGTGGGAGCACCACCATACCTCCCTTTTCCTGTCCGTCTTTCTCTACTCTCTCTCCTCTAGCTTCATGGAATTCTCCATCCCTTTCCCTTCTTATTTGGTCCAGCTTCCACATATGAGAGAAAACATTCAACCCTTGACTTTCTGGGTCTAGCCTGTTTCATTTAGCATGGTGTTCACCCAGTTCCACCCATTGACCGGCCAATGTCATCATTTCATCCTTCTTCCTGGCTGAGTAATATGCCGTCGTGTATATACACCACATTTTTTTTTTTTTTTTATCCATTCATCTGTTGACAGGCACCTGGGCTGGTTCCATAGCTTGGCCATTGTGAATTGTGCTGCTATCAACGTTTATATGTCTGTATCCCTGTGATTGCTGATTTTAGATCTATTGGATAAATACCGAGGAGCGGGATAGCTGGGTTGTATGGTGGTTCCATTCCTAGTCTCTTGAGATATCTCCATACCGCTTTCCTGACACGTCAGGAAAGATGTGGGTGCCGGAGCCTGCTGATTTTCCCTCAGGCAGACAGGCTGCTCAGAGCCTGGTCCCTCACCTGTCACACCAGGAAAAGAACCATCCTATACTTTCCTCCTGGATGGAGATGAGTGACAAGTGAGACATTGTGCGTGCCTGGCTCAATTAATGTGACTATTTTTTTTCTTTTGGAGAAGAGCAGGCTGGAGCGGGGATGGGGAATATGGGCGTCAAATAACAAATGTGATCAGCAAGCCCTCTGCTGGGTGTTTATCCAAAGGAAAGGAAATCAGAGAATGGAAGAGATATTTGCATTCCTGTCCCTACAGGGAGCCGAGCAGAATTTGGAATGCCCGCTGGTCAGGGAGGGTGTGGAGGACTAGGCTGGAGCTGGCCGGGGGCCATCTGTGAAGGGAGGCTGGGTTCCTGTTTCCTCAGCCCCTCTGACCGCTTCACAAGGGGTGGCTCTGCCTCTCACCTTCCTTGGTACTTCCTCGGTGACCACAGGAAGGCCCAGCCCTCAAGGCGTCTGCCTTAAATAAACCCAGGCAGCAAAGCTATCTGCTGTCCCATCTGGGTTCCTGCAGAGGTATGGGGGGACAGTGGTTGGGGGCTCAGACCAAGCCACAGTGAGGACAGACTTGGGCAAGGGGTGCCACAGTGAAACTGAGCCACCCTCCACCTCACAGGCTTTGTGTGAGAGCTGGCTGCCCCAGAGCGCTCAGCTGGTCCTACCCTTTATCTGACCACCTGCCTATTCTGAGTCTTTTTCTTGGGCATCTGCTGGCTCTGGCTTGGCTTTTAAAAACTGTACTTTTTCTTTCTAAGTGACACATAATAATTGTAGGTGGGTTTGGGGTACAGTGTGACAATCAACCTATGTATAAAATACGTGATGATCAAATTGGGGTAATGAGCATTTCCATCTCCTTATCGGCGTGTGTGTGTGTGTGTGTGTGTGTGTGTGTGTGTGTGTGTGTGTAGCCTTCAAACGCTTCTCCTTTAGTTCTCCATGAGCTGTGTAGCGGGCTCCTGTGAGCCGTGTCACCACTCTGTGCTGGAGAGCCTTAGAGCGTCCTCCTCCTTGTTTTGGTAGCTGTTGGCCATCTGCCCCCTTCCAGCTCCCGTGGCCACTGTCCGCTCGCTGCTTCTTTGAGATCAACATTTTTAGCTATGAGTTCTCGCCTGTGAACCTGGTTTGTTTCATTCAACATAATGTCCCCAGGTTCATCCCACGTTTCTCAAGTGACAGGATTTCATTCCTTCTTTAACGACTGAGTAATTGTCCTCATGCATACAGCCCACATGTTCTAAACCCATTTGTCCGTCAGTGGACACCTGGTTGACTTGGTATCTTGGCTGCTGTGAAGAGTGTGGCGGGAATTCCTTGGGGTGTGTATACAGGAAAGCACAAGAACTGGGTCATGTGGGTGATCTAGTTGGTGTGGCTTTTGAGGACCCCTGGCTGTGTCCCTGCTGCCCTTTCCAACCCAGCTGTGTTCAAGCCACCTCAGGATGGCGTCTTTCGGAGCCTGGCTCCAGAACCTAGGAATGGCCGTGACTCCACCCCAGATGCTCATCAGCATCCCCTGAAGTTGCAATGATTGTGGGGATGTCCTCTGAAGTCCCCCAGGACACGACAGGCTTGTGGCAGAGGATGCTGTGTCTGGGGCTTGTCCAGCTGGGACTCAGGGGAGCTGTCTGGGCAGTGGGTGTCCTGGGTCCAGCCATGTGGGAGAGAGGAGCCATTCCGGCTCATTGTATCCGCTGTCATGGCGCCTGTCTTGTCAGTCATTCCAGCGTCAAGGGATGCTGACCATAGCCCAGGAACTGATAAGCACCTGGGGTGGAGTCACGGCCATCCCTAGGTTCTGGAGCCAGGCTCTGAAAGATGCCATCCTGAGGTGGCTTGAACACAGCTGGGTTGGAAAGGGGAGCAGCAGGGACACTTATTCATCGGCTTGTATTTCCTTATTCAAATATTCTTGCATTTATTGGTTTATTAAAAATATTTGTAAATTTAATGATTCATTCCGAAAATGTTAGTTAATGCTTCATTCAAAAAAATTAATGCTTGATGGTTCATTAAAAAAATCTGTGCATTTATTGGTTCATTGCAAAAAAAAAAATTCATGTATCCCAAAGTGTTTAGTGAAGCATACAAATTTCACATGCAAGTAAGTTCGAGAACCTCTACATCAAAAAAACCAAAACTCATTTTTGCAGGACTTCTCTGAGCCTTTAGTGTACTTTGTGATTCCCCTTTAAGGAATAAGGTATGCAGTGTTTTTTACGTGTCTTTATTTATTTATTCATATTTTGGAGCAGAGTGCCCTTAGAATATCCTTTGGGAAATGTGGACTTAGGATCATGGTCAAAGTTCCCTGGAGTGGGGTTATTTGACTGTGTATGGTTTCATCCTATTTAAACATGACCTGAATTATCTTATGCAGCTACAGACTAAGGCCAAGGGCTGGTAGCACACAGGAACAGACTAAATTCAGGAAAGAGCATTGCAGGAGAAGGAAAAGATGCACTTCCAATTCAGGAAAGCTTCTATCATTTTGGGGGTGGTGGTGTACTGAAGATTGAAGCCCAGAGGCACTCTATCCCTGAGCTACATCCCCAGCCCTTTTATTTTTTTATTTTCAGACAGGGTCTTGTGAAGTTGCTGAGGCTGCTTCAAACTTGTGATCCTCTTGCCTCAGCCTCCTGAATTGCTGGGAATACAGGCATGTGCCATTGCACCCAGCTAACAGCTACCATCATTTATCTTACAACCGAGTGCTGAGTTTCTGGGTGGTCAAAGCAAACAGGGAAATTGGATGGGTTTTATGGGTTTTGGCTGGCAGTTCAGTGGGAACGCCAAACACTCTCCATCTGTGAGCAGGTTGTCTTCATCCATTTGTTCATTCATTCACTCAACAATTAGTGAATTTACCACCTACCATTTACAAACACAGCGCTAGGTTCCAAGGATAAAATGGTGGACAAAAAACACGTTGGCCCATCCATCCATCTCCATCCATCCTTCTATCCACCCATCTCTATCCATCCATCCATCCATCTACCCATCCATCCTTCCATCTCCATTCACCCATTTCCATTCACCCATCCATTAGTCCCAGGTCATCCAGTCGCCCATCCACTCACTAAACTCTTCCACGTCCGTCCCTCTGCCCACTCACCCACTAGCTCACCATCCATCATCCCACCCTATGTGGTCACCCGTCCACTCTCACACACCATCCACCTCCCTAGCCAATTGTACATTCATTCCCCGCATCTACCACCTGCTCACCGCTCCATCAATCTGCTGCGGTTTGAAGGTTCTCCTCAAATTTCATGTGCTTGGAACTTAATCCCCAAATCCATATGTTAACAGTATTTGGAGTGGGGTCTTTGGGAGGTGACTGAGTCGCGAAGACTCCTCCTCCATGAGGAGCCAAGTGCATTCATGGATTAATGGGCAATGAAGGGAGAGGCTTTGCTGTGAAACGGGCCCTCTCTGGCATCCTTGCTGTCTTGCCATGTGATGTCTTCTACTTTCTATGATGTAGAAGGGAGACCCTTAGCAGATGCCGAGTCTCCAGAACAATGAGCTATATAAATTTGTGTTCTTTACAAATTATCCCATAGTCTCAGGATAATTTAGCCACAGAAAATGGACTAAGACACCATCCAACAGTCATTCATTCACTGATAGAGTAATTTAAAAAATAAAAATGCCATTCCTAGGTCTTTTTCCATGTGTCCACTTATCCATGCAATAACCAATGTTCTAGTCATCTGTCCATCAAAATCCCAGCCACGGGTTGAGGAGACGTTGCGGTGCAATCTGGGCACAGTTCCGATGAATAGCAGCTTATCTTCTGACCCCAGCTTGGCCAGTTTAACTCTATGGTCATACATTCTCTCTTTCTAGGTTCAGCCTTCCTTCTGTCTTCCTTGCATCTCCAAGAATTTCACCCTGGATCTCAGATTAAACTGAGCCTTTGGCTTGTTTTCTGACCTTCTCAGTGGTAAGGAGAATGCCCGGGCAGCAGTCTCTGTCCTCCTGACTGGCTCTCTGGGATGACCGGGGGATGCTCTTAAGCTTCTTGTAGCCAAGTAGCCTCTCCCTGGAGGCCTTACGAAGTCCTTACTCCATCAGGCATCAAGCCACCCGCCAGCTTCCCTTACCATCCACCACCTCTCTGTGTCTACGCTGGTCTCCAACCCAATTCCCACTCCAGCTGCCCCCTCCACCGGTGATGGCAGAGACACAGGATAAATCAGAGGGTGATGTCATCTGGGTCACCCCCCTGTGTTCAGTCCAAGACCTCTGTCCTCTTTCCCAGGTCCCCCAGCTAGCCATGGATGTGGATGTTTTGGGCCTGCCAGACCTATCTCAAGGACCCAGCAAGACTCTGTGGGTTGCTCGGGGCAGGGGCCCGGCCGTGCGAAGGCAGAGGGAGTTCATGCCAGAGGAGAAGAAGGACACTGTTTACTGGGAGAAGCGGAGGAAGAATAACGAGGCAGCCAAGAGATCCCGGGAAAAGCGACGTCTCAATGATGTGGCCACAGAGAGCAGGCTGGCCGCGCTGCTGGAGGAGAACGCCCAGCTCAGGGCTGAGCTTCGGGCGCTCAGGCTGCGCTTTGGCCTCCTGCCTCCAGTGGGTGGCCCCAGGACCTTGCCACTGCAGGCCCTGCTGTGGGAGTCTCCCTGGACTGGGGACCCCCACCCTGCAGCGGAATCACTCTCGTGTCCGGCCGGCTCCCAGAGCGGTCTCAGAAGGCCGTGTTCCCTGGATGCTGGGATTCCAGGGTGTGATGGCTGCCTGGTGGCTCATGGCTGGGCTGGCCTGGCTTCTTCCTTCAGGTTCTTCCAGGAGGCTGCTTGCCCGGCCCCTGAGGAAATCGACCTGGCCTTGCCAGCGGCCCTCCCGGCGGCCCTCCCAGCGGCCCTCTTCAGGTGTCATCTCCTGGATGGGCATGTGGGGCCCAGAGCAGAGCTCAAGCCTTGCTGGGGACTGTGGTCACCCATGTCCCCTGGATGCCAGGCCCCAGGGCCCTCAGATTTGTTACTGACACCCTCTGCAGATCCCACAGGGCTTTCTGCCGCCGTGACCTGCCCCGTCCCAGGGAGCAGCCCTGAGGGTCTGGCTCAGCCCTCCCTGCCCCACAAACTGCGCCTCAAATCCCAGGCCTTGGGCAGGGTGTGCCGAGGCTGGGAGGGTGGCCAGGCCCCTCTGTGAGGGCTCCGGGGCAGCTCAGCCCTTCAGCAGGGCGGTCGGGATGGAGCACAGGCTTGCCCAGGGGCGAGTGGCTTGGCCTTGATGAGCTCCCGAGCTGGGCAAGGCCTGTGGGAAGGAGGCGGTTCCTGGCTGGGATGGTCCCCTTCTCAGTGTCCAGAACAGGCTCTAAGTGGAGGGCAGAGGTGCCATCGCGGGTTCTGTCGTAGTGATGGGCCTGCCCTTAACCTGTGCTTTGGGCTGTTCCCTCTCCTTCCTTTCACCTGCTCACCCCTCCATCACCCACCCCTGCAGTGGCCCTCTGTCCACATGTCACCCCCACCCCGGGGTTCTCTCCTGTGCCATCCATCCACCCGTCCACCGCCCTTTCACAGCTGTGCCCCGAGTCGCTCATTCATGCGCTTTACTCTTTTGCTCCTGCCTTTACGATTCCCTGGTCCCCCCTTCCACCCACCTGTGGCCTTTGGATCCTCCCTCTGTGTCCCGCTCAGTGACGAGGGTGGCCTTGGTTCCTCTTCTGGGGATGGCCTGGCGGTCTGGGAGGGATCTACCGAGGGCCCCATGGCAGAGAGAGAATGTCTCAGGGTGTCGCTTCTTGGGGGCCTCTGGAGGGCTCGCTTACGGCTCGGCTGGGAATTCAGCCATGTCTGTTTGCGTGGCTTCCTCTGTGCCTCGGATCGGGGTCCTGAGCTGTGGGAGCAGGTCAGCCATACTGCATGTGTCCTCTCTCCTCAGCGGCTCCCTGACACCGGGGACCAGGTACACACACTCCAGCCGGATGCAAGAAAGAGCCACTCTGCAGGGAGGGGCCCCAGATCCCCGGAGCTCACTAGAGCCCCCTCCCTTCTCCGTTTCTTGCTCAGGATCCACAGCCATATATATTTATATTTCAGAGATTTTATTACATTCTGAGTAAAAAGATCCCAGCTCCAATTGCTGGGAGGGTTGTGGGGCAGGAGGCTCCTGGGCCCGGGTGATGTGCTGAGCACCGAGGTCCCTGGCCAATGGAGCAAACCCAGTTGTGGGGCCCGGTGGGTTCTCAGCCCCTGGGTTTCTGGTGGCCATGAACGTGATCAGGACCAGGATGAGCAGGATGCCTCCCCATCACCAGCATCACTGTGTGGGTCAGGGGGCCTGGTCCAACCCAGCAGTGCCAGGACCCCACACATCACAGGCATATTCTCTGCCTCTCCTCATTCTTTTTTAGGGCCAGAACTGGGTGAGGTCAGGCTGCCCACCCCTGGGCCTGGCCCTCCAGCAGGAGCAGAGAACACAGAACTGGCCAGGCCCCCATTCTGAGGGTCACAGCTCCAGTGGTTGACTTGGGGAGCTCAGCCAGGCCCCGTTTCTTTGATGACCTGCACTAAGGGTGGTGGGTGGGGTGGGGCCCAGTGCCCAGCTGTCTCTCCTACCTGGACTGGAGACTCCCTCTCCTAAGAGTGACCTGGGGAGACGGGAAGGCATGGCCCCAGCCTGCCTCTCCCCAACCACTGCCCATAGCTGGAAGAGTGTAGATTGGAGTGGGGGAGGCCCCAGTTGGAAAATTCCAGAGAAAAATCTACCTAAAGCAAATCAAAGATTTTCCACATCAGAAGGGGCCCTGGAGTCTTGATGAGTAGTCATCGAGTCTCAGCTTGAATGCCTCTAGTGATGGAGAACTCATTTCCTCTAAAATGACTTCACTATTTCTTCTCTTGAGCTAAAACCTGCTTCTTGCAAACTTCCACCCTGATCCTGTTTGTAGTCCAGGGGGCCACTCAGATCCCTGCTTTTCTTCCCTCCCTCTGCTTGGAGATGGCTGGCATGATGGAAGAAGACTGGTTTCTCCTCTCTAAAGTGGAGACCACACTTGCCTCAGATGGTTTGAGAAGTCTAAATCTCATGAGTTAACTCCTCTCTCTTCCTGTGCTTTGTAGCAAGTTCCCACGTCCCTTGACCTAGAGGAGAGCTGTCTTAGGAGAAATGTCCTCTCATTCTTCGAAAATTCCTTCCTTTCACCCTAGGCCTAACTCTTATTTTTTGTCAATGCTCTTTATATATGATGGCTCTTGAAACTAAACATGAATCAGTTATTCATTGATCATATATGTATTATCATATATGTATTTTCAACAAATATCTTTTTGAGATGTCAAACAGAAACTGAATGGGGGAAAAGAGTGACTTGGGTTGAGAGTTCATGGAAAGAGGAAACTCACATAAATGTCTAGAACATTCATTCAAGATGCATTGATTCTTCTTATTCTGTGCTGGGTCCAGGGATCACAGGTGTGGCCTTTGCCCTTCCAGAACCATTAGACAGCTGCTAACTTTCCATGTGGCTTCCTGGGAGCTCTGTTGTAAGAACCCTGGAGGCATTTCCCACCCTGAGGTTATGCCTGTCAGATTCATGATTGACTTGGGGACTGAATTTTAGAACATTATGCAATCACATGTTACCTTTACTCTTCCACTCATCCTTCTGGGCTGGCCAGATCTCCTTGGATATGAACCCATAAAGTTACCTCTCTGCTTCAGATGTATCTGGCTCATATAGAATGTGCAATAAATTGAGTGATAGTTTCTGACTGCTTTCATTTGTGATTTCTGGGGGCAGAGATAAAGTGAGTTGAATATGTCCAAGTGATCATATTTCTTTCTTGTCTACAAGGATGCTCAGACACACATCCTGGTGGGACCCCATGGTATCTAGATTCTTCACATTCAAATTGGAGTCCATGGGCCAGCAGCATCAGCATTACCCAGGAGTTCATTAGAGATGCAGAATCTCAGGCCCTTCACTGAATGGTTTGGTCAGAGTGTGCTTTTGCATAAGAGCTGCATGTGATCCACATGCCCATTAACATTTTTTTTTTTGGTGCTGGGGATTGAACTCAGGAGCATTCGACCACTGAGCCACATCCCCAGCCCTATTTTGTGTTTTATGTAGAGACAGGGTCTCACTGAGTTGCTTAGCGCCTCACTGTTGCTGAGGCTGGCTTTGAACTTGCAATTCTCCTGTCTCAGCCTCCCCAAGTGCTGGGATCACAGGCTTGCGCCACCGCGCCCGGCCATGCCCATTAACATTGAGAAGCCTTAATCCAGAGTAGTGGTTAGCAGGCATTTCCTGTTGGGGGCCACAGGATAATGCTTTTGGCTTTGGGGGGCTGATGGCCTCTGTTCAGCTACTTCATTCTGTCCTTGTAGCATGAGAGCAGCCACTGACAATATAGAAACAGATGGTCATGACAGTGTTTCAATAAAACTTTATCAATACAAGATGTGGCCAGGGTTAGCCTGTGGGACACGGTTTGCTGGTCCCCACTCTGGGTTATACATGCAGATGTGGGATTGTGGATCCTAAGGATGCTGGTCTTTGACACTGATATTTCCAAAATGTTCCCCAGGGCAGTATTACCAATTTACTCTCCCCTGCATGCAAAGGAGGAAACGTGTTCTTCGCACACTGGCCAACACGTTTTTTTCTTTTTTGTTCCTGGGGATGAAACTCAGGGGCACTTTACCGCTGAACGACTTCCAAAGGCATTATTTTTCATTTGTTCCTGTTAGTTATGCACGACAGTAGAATGCACTGTGACATGTGCATGGATGGAGTGTAACTTCTCATTCTCCTGGTTGCACATGACGTGGGATTACATTGTTGCGTAATCACATTTGCACATGGAAAGCAACGTCTGACTCATTTACTATCTTTCCTGTTCCTATTCCCCCTCTTTCCCTTCATTCTTCTTTTTCTAATCCAAAGGACTTTTATTCTTCTCCACGCCCCACCCCCCCGCCCCCTTATTGTGAGTTAGCATCTGCATATCAGAGAGAACATTTGGACTTTGGTTTTCGTTTTTATTTTGAGATGTTCTCCCTAAGTTACTGAGGTTAGCCTCAAACTTAGAAATCTCCTATCTCAACCTCCCAAGTCACTGGGTTTACAGGCATGAGCCATCATGTCTGACTCAACACTTGGTTTTGATGGACTTTTTGATTTTTTCTCATTGAGTGAGTGTATGATAATTTAATCTACATTTCTCTGTTGAATGTTTTGCCAAGATCCATTGGCCACTAGGTTATGTCCTCTACAAATTGCCTCTTCTGTATCTTTTCCTTATTGATTTCTCAGAGCTCTTTATATATTCTAGATACACATCCTTTGTCAGGAACATCATATGATTTTCACCCAACTCATCTTTCACTTTATTCACAGCATATTGTTTTATTGTACAAAAGTTTGAAAACTGAATGTAATCCAATTTACCAGTCTTTTCCTTTATGATTTTTACATTGTCAAGATTTTTTTTTTTTGTTACAAGAAATTGAACCCAAGGGTACATTACCATGGAACTACATCCCAAGCCCTTTTTATTTTTTGAGACAAGTTCTTGTTAAGTTGCTGGGGCTGGCCTTGAACTTGTGATCCTCCTGCTTCAACTTCCCAAGTCACTGGGATTTCAGGTGTGCACCACTGTGCCTGGTGTAAGGTTGTTTCTATGTATGAAGATCATAAAGATAGTCTAATATGGGATAGATGGTCTTCTATCATGTTTCAGGCCCTGGTGAAACAGTAATAAACAAAAAAGAGGTGTTTCCTGTCTCTGTGGTTTGACCGTCTAGTGAGGGAGGCAGATTAAAAAAAAAGTAAGAAAAATGCATAGTAGGATGAATCATGATAAAGATTTCATGGAGAAAAAGAGGCGAAGTGCTTAAAAGAGGTGAGTGGGTTATAGTGGGAACAGGAAGATCAGAAAGGGTTTGCTGAGAAAGTGACGTTTGGGCAGAGATGAGGAAGGGAGTCATACATGTACCCAGTGAAGAGCATCCCCTCACAGAGAGCACAGTCCATGCAAAGGCCCTGAGGCAGGACCATGCCTGGTGTCTGGGGGGCCACTGAGGTGGTCCGCATAGCTGGAGCAGCATGAGCAAGGAGAAGAGAGGGAGGTGATGGGGCAGATGGAGTCGGGCCTTGTGGGTCAAGGCAAGGACTTCGGCTTCCTCTCTGAGTGTGATGGGTGGTGGGGGTTGTTGGGCACATTTCTGCTGTCACTGTCCTCCAACCTCCATCCTGTGGTGTGTGAGGCTGAGAGAAAATAAATAAACCCAACATACAGGTGTCGGGTGGGGGTGGGGTGGCAACTGACCACAGTGTCGCTGTGACTCATCTCCCCAGGGATGGCCACACGCTCCCTGCCGTCAGAGCCGGGGTGCTCCTCCTAGCCCTGTCTCTGAGCCTGTGTGAGGTATGAGGGGCCAAGCAGGTAAAGCTGCTCTGTGAGGCGGAATCATGGGAAAAAAAATGCAGGCATTCTTCTTTTCTATTTTCTAAAGCTGCCTTCCACTAAGGCATCATTTTTAACAAGCATGGGAGGAAGGGGTGTCAGGTATGTCTGTGGGATGCAGGAAGGTGACAGGCGAGAGGTCACTGGGTCAGCAAGAGAGTGGCCAGGAAGGGTCCATGGGGCAGCACGGAGGCTCAGGTCAACAGGAAGGGATGGAGGCGAGTGGGAGGTGGAGTGGGGTGGCTCCAGCCAGTGACATGGGGAGATGGGCCTCGGCACGGCAGGGGGCTGGATGGGGGTTTCACCTTGCCCCTCCATGATGGTGAGTCCCACGGGCCATCACGCATGAAAAGCAGGACTTTCTTGGCCACCAGGGCTGGCCCAATGTTTTTTTTTCCCCTGCATTGTTTAACTCTCTGAAAAAGCTTCACTGCTACGTGCCCCCATGGATGGTTGGGGAAACCGAGGCTCAGACTGGCCCCAAACCTTGCTCACAACATGCAGCTGGGGACAGGCCCCCTTGTCACTATGCCGCTGTCGCCAGCCGGCTCTGTCCCTCCAAATCCTTTCCACCTCTGTCTTGGCACTTGCTGTTTCCTGTCCTGGGATGCTTCTCTCTGCCTCTAAAGACTTTCCTCTTCCCCCTTCTGGTTCAGCGATGCCTCCTGAAGGGCCGCTCTGAAGTTGCCCCTTGCTGACACGAAGCCGGGGGGCGGGGAAGGAAGTGGTTGAAGGAATCAACAGACCAAGTAGGAATGGATGATTCTCTTTTTATTTTTATTTTTTGGTACTGGGGATTGAACTCAGGGGCACTCAACCACTGAGCCACATCCCCAGCCCTATTTTGTGTTGTATGTAGAGACAGGGTCTCACTGAGTTGCTTAGTGCCTCGCCGTTGCTGAGGCTGGCTTTGAACTCGCAATCCTCCTGTCTCAGCCTCCCTAAGTGCTGGGATTACAGACGTGGTTCTCTCAATGGCAGCTTCAATCATGTCAAATCCTGAGTCATTCTGCTAGAACCTGCCTCCACCTGGAGGTTGAAGGCGTCTCATTGAGAGTCTCTGTGTTCATCACAAGAGCCCCGACTAGTGCCAGGACATGTCACTCAATAGGTCCTCTCTCCCACTAGGCTGTCAGAATAAATATTACTGAATTGAATACGAGCTTTTTTTGGTACCAGGGATTGAACCCAGGGCCGCTTAACCACTGAGCCACATCCTCAGCCCTTTTTTACATTTTACTTAGGGACAAGGTCTCACTAAGTTGCTTAGGATCTCACTAAGTTGCTGAGGCTGGCTTTGAACTCCCGATCCTCCTGCCTCAGCCTCCCAAGCCGCTGGGATTACAGGGTTGTGCCGCTGCTTGGCTGAATCTGAGTTTTGATGAAGCAGCAGGGACCTCCTTATGGACCAGAGGGAGACGCGTGGAAGCAGGGTGTCATGATTCTCTCATTGATTCCTCATTTATTCACTCGCAACTTCTCAGAGAGAATTAAACCTATTCCTCACCTTTGCAAGGGAGATGGATAACCTTCCTGTGAACAAAAGAAATGATCAGGATAATGTCAAAGGTTGAGGGCTATGAGCAGCCCTGAGCAGGAGGCTAAGTGTTGAGGCGCTGGGCAGATCAGGGAAGGTCCATCTGAGGTGACATTTGAAGTGGGACCTAAAAGTGGGTCATTGAAGAAAGCCAGTCAAAACAGGTCACATGGGCTCTCCATTTATATGAACAGGCAGACCCATGGAGACAGAGCAGGTGGGTGGTTGCAGAGGGTTTGCGCAAAGGAGAGGGACGGGGTGAGGGTGGTGCTGCCGATTGGATGGGCTTTGTTTTGGGGTGATGGAAACGTTTTGGAGATGAAGTTGGTGGTTGCAGAACCTCTTGAATGTGGCCTAGGCCACACTGGGTGTGCACCTTGCTGGGCGAGGTTAATTTTATGGCTATGTGAGTTTCCCCTCCAGTAAAAAAAAAAAAAAAAAAAAAAAAAAAAAAAAAAAAAAATGCAGGGAGTGTGCCTGGCCCAGAAGGCGAATGGGCGTCTGGGAGCCTGGAAGGACAGAGAGGTCGCGGGGGTGGGTGCAGAATGGCCAGGGTGTGTGGAAGGAGGTGGTCCCTTCTTGGGTCTCAGCCTGGACACAGTCCTTCGATGAGGGACTCCTCCCAGCCTTGGCCTTGCGGGTGTGCGAGGACGATCAGGTCCGATCAGGTGCGCAGAGCCTGGGCCACTTAGGAGCGGATGCGGCTGGTGAGCGCGCGCACACACACGCACGCACACACACGCGCACGCGTGCCATGTGCTCAGATCAGCGTGTGTAAGGGTGGGCGTGCCGGGAACATGTCCACGCACGTGTTCTCGGAGCTCCGGGGTGAAGGGGCGCATCTGTGAGCGCGAGGCTGGCTGGGCAGGGACCCCTGGAGTCGCTCCCAGTGGGCCGGTACCCTGTTGTGGGGGCCGATCCTTGTGGAGGAGGTGTGGCCGGAATCCCTCCCCTAAGGTCACCGCTGTGGCCGCATCGCCCCTGTCCTGGGGCAGCCCCAGCCGCCTCTCCTCACCTTACTGTAAGTTCTGAGAAATCCTGTTCTGTGGTTTGGCAGGGCCCCTCCCCACCTCCCCTGCGCCCCGCGGAGCTGCCTGGGCCACTGCCTTCCGGTCTTGGGGCCTGGGAGGGGGAGAAGGGCTAGGAAACCCGCCCCTACGGGGGGCCTAGGTGGAGGGAGGGGCCTGCTTCTGACGCCCTCGGTTTGCCTCTCTGGGCCTCAGTTTTCCCCCTGCAGAATGGCGCGATGGTCTCTCCTGCCTGGCAGGGTTGTGGATGAATGTTGGGGAGCATCAGGGCCCAGGGCGGTGAGAATCTGGCAGGTCACTGTGAACCACTTCCCGTGAGGCTTGCCTCCTTCCAGCCTCTGTGCCTGCACCCCTCTCCCCGGCTTCCGTCCAGCTGATGGCACACGCCCATTTCCTTAGGGAGCCGGGGACAAGCTGGATCGGGGGGCAGGAGATACTGGGTTTAAATGCCAGCTCTGTTGCGGAGCTGGGCGACTTTGGGTGGGCCATGTGACACCTTGTGCCTCAGTTTCCCCAGCTGGGCTTTGCCGCTCTGTGTTTCTAAGTCTCCCTGGAATGACCTTCTGAGAGGGGGACCCTTACCCTGCCGCCGTCCACCCCATTCACCTTTCAGTGCTACAGCTCTGTCCTGCGCTGGGTCTGTAGCTGTTCTCACCGCAGAGCAGAGATTATTGGAACTTACCGCGCTGGGGGCTCCGAGTCTCTGCTTCTGCTCGTCCCTCCTGCAAAGTGCAGTTGGGAATCTACTCAATTCCCAGGGGCTTTCTCTCACTTCTTTGGTTTCCCAGAATGCACTCGGGTTCCCTGGGCCACATCACTGCCCTGCCCTTAATCTTTCCATGGCTCCCTATTGCTCTCAGGAAAAAACCCAAAGACTTCCCTGGGGGCTGTCCAATACAAACCAGATCTGGAACTAGGAAAGAGAAACTATTCCCAAGGGTCACTGCGTGGAGGAGAGGAGGGACTTTCACAACAGGAAGAGCACCCTGGCCTGGGGTCTGTGGCTGTCCAGAGTGAAGCAGGGCTTTTCCTCTTCTGGAGAGCAAGCAGCACAGAGGGCTAGAGAGGCGCAGGTGCGGGAGGCGGGTGGGCCGTGCTGGCCCCGCAGAGCAGCGGGTGTTTCAGCTGAGGCCGCCTTTGCTCAGGAGGGGCTGTCGGCTGGCTCCTGGTGAGCAAGGGCCAAAGTGCAGGGGCCCCGGGGCAGGAGAGGTGCGTTTCCCCCGACTGACCCATGGAACAGTAGGGCAGCTATTAATTTATGAGGCAAAGACCGGGAATCTGGAGGGTCTGACTGTTATAGGGCAACAGGGACCTCTGTGTTAATTAGGGCTCTCAAGAGGAAGAGGAGCACACAGAGACAGAGCATAAGGAACTGGTTCATGTGATTATGGGGGTGGACAGGTCTCAAGGTCTGTAATGGGCAGCTGGAAGCCCTGGGAGCTGATGATGTATGTAGTTCAAGTTCAAAGGCTGCAGCCTCAAGACCCAGGAAAAGCTGCTGTTCCAGTTTGAAGGTAGGAAAAGGCCAGCCCTCTGTTCTGCTCAGGTCTTCAACTGATTGGACGAGGCT
This sequence comes from Geosciurus inauris, assembly GCA_004024805.1. Lineage (NCBI taxonomy): Eukaryota > Metazoa > Chordata > Mammalia > Rodentia > Sciuridae > Geosciurus > Geosciurus inauris. The sequence continues at coordinate 78,926 of PVHX01003490.1, forward strand.
CACCTGCATCAAGGAGGGTCATTTGCTTGATTCATGCTATTGATTTCAATGTTAAACTCCTAAAACACCTTAACAGAAACACCCAGAATAATGTTTGATTAAGTGTCTGGCTATCCCAAGGCCCAGGCAAGTTGACACATAACATTAACCACCAGAATGTGGACATGCTCAGAATGCACAGGGATGGGGAGCTCACTGTTTTCCAGATCAATGTGGTCATGGCCCACGAGAGCCTGCATGGCCTTCTGGGGCACCTACCTGTTTTCACTCACCCTGTTGGGGCCACATGGACCCCTTTCCTGTTCCTCCACCAGTCAGGCTGGTCATGCCACGAGGCCTGTGCCCTTGTGGTCCCCTCTGCCTGTGTGCTGGCTCTCAGCTCTGAGACTCTCTCTGATCATCTGTCCAACCGATTCAATTTGCTGCAGGGCACCTGTTGCTGTCTGAAGTTCTTAGGTTTTCTGTGTTGATTGGCTGTTCCTCTCTCTTGTCAGAAAGCTCTGAGATGGCTAGCAAGTACGGGTTCCTAGGGGCAGTGGCACCCTGGCCCCTGCCCTCCTGGAAGTCACTTGCAAGGAGAGGATGTATGGGTAGGACCCACAGACAGGTACATGGTACCATCCTGATAAATGTGAGGTTAGGTTCAAATCTGATGCTAGGTGGGTCTCATGGGCCTGGCTAGTCACACATGGCTTCCCTGAGGCTGAAGTGAGGATAGAAGTTAATGAGGAAGGAGAGTGTTCCAGGTGGTGACAGCACATGCAAAGGCCCTGAGGTGGGAAGAAAGGCACTGTGGGTGTGGGGAAAGGAAAGGAGGTTGGGGGTGCGGAGCACAATGGAAAACAGTAGGGTGTTAGCAGAGCTTTGGGTCTGCTGTCAGTGGGGTTTTGGGAAAACTGATTGCCCCCAGGGCCATGGGGAGCCATTAAGAGATTGGTGCTGAGGTGGGGGGGTGTATGGAAGGGGGAGGAAAGGGTGCTGGGTGCTCTTGAGGGAGGAGCGATCCAACCTGGCTGAGGAGAGCAAGGGACAGGCAGCAGGTGCAGGAGGAAGATGGGGTAACTGCCCGCCAGGTGGGCTTGGTCCAGCTTCTACCGGCTGCCCAGCTGGGTCAGCCACCAGTGGAATTCCAGGGAAACGATGGTTGAGCCTTGACACTCAGCCCTTCCCACCTCTCTTTTCTGGCAGCCACATCTGTCCAGGGGTTTTAGGAGACCTCAGGAGCCCAGCTCGGGTTGAGGCATGGGTGTTTGTGTGTGAGAGCCTCCCGGCCCGTGGGGACTTGCGCCTTTCCTCCTGGGTTGGGGACGGTCTAGTTCCACTGTGCGGGGCGAGGCAGTGCGTGTCCCTCCTCCGGTGCCTGCGCAGTGGCTGGGCGGGGAGGGCCCGGGGACGCACGAGGGCGGTGGGCGGTGATTTCCTGCCTTGTGGGCCTCGGCCTTCGGGGAGCGGCTGGGCCACGGTCCCTCCCTCCCCCGCCAGGCGCACGCAAACTCCTGGCCCCCAGAACTTTCTCTGCGGCTCGCTGGCAGGGGCTTGGCCAAGGAAAGTCTCCCCACCCAGCAAAATGCAAGCGGTTTCCAAAAATCTCAGTTATAAAAGTAATAATGTTTCAGTGCAGTATCCTTCTGCGCCTTTCGTTTTCATTCTTCCTGTAGCCCATAACAGGTTGTATTTTATTTTTTTTTCACTTTGTGTGATGTGAATTTATTTTGGGTGACGCGTCACGCTAGCTTTTCCAATGCAATTTTTTTCTCTTTCTTTTTTCGTGCCTTGGTGTGGGAAAAGCAACCCAGGGGCCCCGCTCAGGTAAGCAAGAGCTCCACCACGGAGCCACACCCCCGCCCCAAGGTCATATTGCTAATCAAGGGTATTTCCCATATATAAAATTCGCCCTTTAAAAAAAAAAAATTGCACGATCTCACTCCTAGGTGGAATCTGAAGAAGCTGAGACTACCAGGGCAGAGGCTGGGGGGCACAGGGCGCGCCTATGGGGGGGGGTCCATGGGTACCACCTCACAGGTAAATAGGAGGAATAGGCTCTGGTCTTCTAGAGTAGAGCTAACAACAGCACATTGTGTGTTTCAGAAATAACTAGAAGCAGCCAGGCATGGTGGTGTGCACCTGTAGTCCCAGCTACTTGGTGGCTGAAGAAGGGGCACCCTTGAGCCCGGAGTTCCAGGCTGCCCTCGATAAAACAGAGAGACCCTGCCCCTGAGGAGAAAGAGAGGATGCTGAAGGTACTCACGATAATGATACAGAGGAGGGTAAGGGATATGCAAAAATCACCTTGATTTAATCATCCTACAATATAAACATCACATGGTATTCTATGAGGATGTATGATTATGTGTCAATCAAAATCAAAGTAGTAGCTGGATGCAGTGGTGCACGCCTGTAATCCCAGTACTTTGGGAGGCTGAGGCAGGAGAATCGTGAGTTCAAAGCCAGCCTCAGCACCTCAACTCCATCTCCACCAGGTCAGTAGCTTGCCTGGTGGGATGATGTCACCTCCTCCTCATGCTTGTCCTTGGTGCCTCAAAGGTCAGGGGCCTCTCTCTGCTCAGACTCTTGGGGACAGGTCTCCAGGCTCTTGGTGGCCAGCAGGTCAGAGGGCAAATTCCTGGCTGACCTTAGGGTTAGTTTGGCTTGTTGTAGTTGCAACAAGCAGCCTCATCACCATTTATTGAGCACTTGCTGTGTGCTGAGCAGCATAGTCCAGTTCATGTGTTACACAAGAGGAATTTAACAAGTGATGCACATGGAAACATTTGTATTCTAAAACCTTCAAAGGAGGCATTTATGTAGAGAGTAAATTTGAAAGGTCCAGATTTCTTCCTCAAAGGTGACAAGTTTGAGCTGTGTCCTTCTTCCACACTTCCGGCGGCACAGGTGTGCGATCTCACCTCATCCTTATAAAGGCCTCCTTTAGTCAGGTACAGTGGTGCACACCTCTTATCCCAACAACTTGGGAGGCTGAGGCAGGAGGATGGCAAATTTGAGGCCAGCCTCTGCAACTTAGCAAGATTCTGTCTCAAATAAAATAAAAAGGACTGAGGATGTGGGTTGGGGTAGAGTGCCCTTGAGTTCAATATCCTATAATAAAACATACAACACACACACAAACATACATACACACACACACACATATGCCCCATGAAGGGACCTCCATTTTATTGGTTTCAAGAGGTCAAGCCTTGGGACTTGTCTAAGGTCACATGGTGTTTGAGGAGGTGGACTCAAACTCAGGCCTGTCATGTCTGATGCAGCAGGAAGAGCAAGATTCCTCTGGGCTTCTTCGTAGTCACTCGATGCTTTTTGAAACTTGGGAACCATTCATTCATTCATTCATTCAACAAATGTCTGTTGGGTGCCACTTGTGATGAGTGCTGTGCTGGAAGCTGGGAGAGACACCGAGGGGCTTTGCCCTTCCTCAGCTCATGTGCGAGCGGGTGACATTACCTAGGGAAAAGGAACCCAATAGAAATGAGGGGGACCCAGCTAGGAAGAAAGAAAAGAAGACAGATGCCCATATGAACATCTAGATTGAAAGCTGGGCTTGGTGACCCAGACCTGAAGTCTCTGCTACTCTGGAGGCTGAGGCAGGAGGATTGCTAGAGCCCAGGAGTTCAGGGCCAGCATGGGCAATGTTGGGAGACCCCATCTCAAAAAAATCACATACATTGCCACGGTCTAACATTCCAATCATTCAAATGGCGGGTGGTGAGAAGGCTCCTTTCAGCTAAATGCCCTGTTGACCTGTCCAGGAGTGCGACTCCTCCTGGATGGTGACATTTCTCCAAGAGGGTAACAAGTGGTTGTGGAGGAAGATAAGCAAAAAATGCCTTTATGTATAAAGCACCGATATATAGAGGATGTAACAGACACATCTGTCCTATTAAACTTTCCCGGGGAGGGTGATTGGAGGATAAAGTCTCAAGGCACCTGCTAGGACTGGTCTTGAAGGAACCATGGATGGTCCAGAAATATTATATGCAATTTTTTTTTTTTTGTACCAGGGATTGAACCCAGGGCTTCTTAACTACTGCGCCGCATCCCAGCCCCCCTTTTATATTTTATTTAGAGAACAGGGTCTCTCTAAGTCCTTAGGGCCTTGCTGAGGCTGGCTTTGAACTTGCAATCCTCCCTGCCTCAGCCTCCTGAGTCACCACCTCGCCCAGCTTTTCAGTGAGGTTTTTAAGCAAATACCTGCATATACATTCATTCCTCTCTCTTTTCACACTAGTTTAGGATACAGTTCTACACTGCCTTTCTCCGCTTTTCACTTTCTCTCCCTGCCCTTTTGTGGTGCTGAGGATGGAACCCAGTACCTTGAGTAGGCTAGGCAAGCACTAACCACTGAGCTACACCCGGAGCCCTACCTTAAAATGTAATCTATGTTCCATGTCGTTGACCAATGTTTGCTGGTTTCTTTTTACAGTTGTGTAGTATTTCTCTTGTGCTTTCTTTCGAACATTATTATTTCAACTTTTAATTTATTTTTCAGTGCTGGGAATTCAATCTGTGGCCTCGTGCATGCTAATAAGTAGGTGCTCTTCTTCCACTGAGCCACATCCCCAGCTTTTCATTTTTTTTTTTTTTTAAATGTGGTACTGAGGATGGAACCTAGGGCCTCCCACTTGCTCAGCAAGCGCTTACCACTGAGCCACAACCCCAGCCCCTGCAGGCAGATTGATGGAATCTCAAGGAGAAATTCCTGGAAGCATCACCGGGAGCCAGAAGACGTGTGCATTTGTTATTTAAATTGACCTGCGGCAGTGCCTGTCCTGGGGTTGTACAGATTTCCTTTTTCACTGCCACGGTTCAGGTGCCAGTCTTCACACAGCGTCATCAACAGTGATTGTTATCAAACCTTTTGATCTTTGCCAATCTGATGGGTTAAAATGGTATTTCAGTATAGTTGTAATGTTCATTACTCTTATGAAATCGAACCTCTTACACTGTGTCTAAGAACTCTTTCTTTCTCTGAGAATTCAATGTTCATGCCCTTGGTTGAAATGTTTCCAAGGACTGTGGTCATCCTTTTTTTTTTTTATTGTTTTTTTCCAAGAGCTCTTTATATATAACAAGCATTATCTCTTTGTGTTAGGTGTTACAAATGGTTTTGTTTCCCTTCACTTGTCATTACAATTATTTATTTTATTGTCATTTGTCTTTGGACATTAGGGTGATTTTTATATTGCAGTTTTTTTGAAATCAACTATTTTAATCATTAAAAAATGGCAGTTGAATTTTTGTCATATTAAGAAGTGGGGTTACTGTGGATAAGATGGGAGAAACGTTTTGAGCAGAGAAAATAGCACATGCAAAGGCCCTGAGGTAGGAAGGGGACTGGCATGTATATTAGGATTTTCCAGGGAAATAGTACCAATAGGCTATGGTGCAAGGGAGACACTGATTTTAAGAAATTGGCCTATGCGGGAGGCTGAAGACCCAGGGAAGAACTGTAGCTTCAGTTTGAAGGCAGACCAGAATGCTCGCTATCAGAATGCTTTTTTTCTAGGGGGAGGGCAGTCTTCCTTTATTAAGGCCTTCATCTGATTAGTTGATGCCTACCCCCATCATGGAGGGTAATCTACTCAGTCTACTGATTTAAATATTAATCATACCTGAGAGAATACACCTTCACAGAACCACCTAGAATGATGTTTGACCAAATGTCTGCATACCACGGCCAAGCCAAGATGACGCAAGAAATTTATGAGCATACCTTCACCCCTTGTCAACTTGAAACCTGTATGCATATCCTTAAACCATGCTTAATCTCCAAATCAAAACAGCGGTAAACTCATGCTTCCACCCAATGCGCTGTGACTATCCTGTGTAAATCAGAAACTCACCAACCCTTTCCTAGGAAGAGCATGTGACGCGGCCTTGGGGGGATGTTGACCTCTTGCCCTTGAAATCTCCTAATTTAAATAGTATGCCTTGAAGTCAACAATACTTAAGTACGACAATATGAAGTCAGAACAGCTTATGTTACACAGAGGATAAATGAGGAAAGAAGACCGGATATTTCAGTCATACGAACATAAACGTGCGTCACATTATGGAGGGAGAAAGCCTCTTGAGGTCACAGTCCTCTCTCTGTGACTGGCCACTGTGGCTGGCATTTGTGACTACCTCAGAACCTCTCTTGGCACCAAAATCTGCAGTAGTTTTCTTAGATTGCGCTAACAACCCGAGGAGCTTCAATGACAGGAACACATTTTCCCACGGTTCTGGAGGCTGGAAGTCCAAGGTCAAAGTGTAGTGAGGCTGGTTCCCCCTGAGGCCTCCCTCCATGGCCAGTCCTTGGCCATGTCTCCCCTGCGTCCTCACGTGGTGATCATCTTTCTGTATGTCTGTGTCCTAATCTCCTCTTCTTGGAAGGACACCAGTCAGAGTGGATTAGGGCCACCTGATGGCTCCTTTAACCTTAATGACCTCTGTGGAGCTTTCTCTACAAATAGAGACACATTTCAAGGCACTGGGGTTAGCACTTCAACACAGAAACTCTGGAGGCACCACAGTTTCTCCACCTCTGGAGATGTAGAAAGATGGGCAGAGGATTCAGGGCCAGAGGGAGGACTCCGTTTGCATTGAATGAAAATCACTAGAATGTCCTGAGCAGGGAATGATAGGTCATGACCTGTGTTTTGCAAAAGTCCTCTGCAAGTGTTCTCTGGAGGGTGACAGGGACACGTAGGAAGAGGTTTCTATAGTTATCCCTGTGATCAACAAAGGGGCCTGGGGAGGGAGGGGGAGAGAGGGAGAGGGTTTCAGGGATATTTAGAGGGAAAGGGCTTGTGGATCAATGTAAGAAATAGACTCCAGCCCACTGGAAGCTGATGCAGGGATGATGTCTGAAAGAGAGAGGTGACCCTGGTGGACAGAGGCCCCAGCTCTCATTGGCTGTTTTCCTCAGATCTCAGCGAGTGACTTGTGAATGCTTGTGGAGTGAATGAGTGAATGACTTCAACCAGAACCTGGAGAAACTGGAGCTGTTAGACTTGGGAGGGAGCAGACTCTAGGGGTGTTGGGTCACTACTGTTCTCCAGACCTGGCTTGGGGTGGGTGCGGGGCTGAGGTTGATCCGTGACTCCTGGGAGGAGGTGAGATTCCGAACAGCTTTGAGTAGTAAGGTGCCACCACCAGTGTGTAAAGGAGGGCCCATGTCGGGTGGGCGGTCACGGAGATTTCTGGCCCGTGAAGGTTTGGAGCTGGGAGATGTTTAGCCTGGCTTAAATGAGGGTCCTTTGGGGTTCCTGGTGCACTGTGCATCTCTCTCACCTCCTGCGGCATCTAAGACTGGATCTGTTCCGCATCCCTCCTCTGTGTGTCTTGCCTTTGGGGTGGATTTCTCCCGAGGTCTTGCTTCAGACCTGGAACTAAATTCAGTGCAGCCCTTGGCCTGTTGAGCTTGGAGGTGCTGCCCCCTGGTGGGAAGAAGAAAGAGTGCCTTCTGATGACCTTGTCACCCGGTGGGTGGGGGGTTGGGGTCGTGGTGGGTGAGGGAGTGGGTGCAGTGGGCTGGGGTTCTAGCTCATTCCACAGGTAGAAGCTGCCTTGAGTGAAGGGAGCCAGACCAGCATATGTGTGTGTGTGTGTGTGCTTCAACTGTATGTTTGGATCTTGGTCTTTCTGCCGCCTCACCTCTGAAGCTGACGACTTCAAACTACTCCAGTCCCTAGGATGTATGGGGGTACAGAGAGGGCAGGGTAGCCAGGACCCTAAACCACCTCTACTGTCTGATGCTGGAGTTGGAGGGCAGGTGCGGTAGGCTTACTGGACCACACAGGAGAGAGAGGGAGAGAGCGAGAGAGGGAGAGAGCGAGAGCGAGCGAGCGAGAGAGAAACATAATGAGGAAGTTGCCAAAAAATTAGGAGCTGGCTGTGCACCTGTGGTCCCAGGTACTGGAGAGGCTGAGGCAGGGGGATCACTGGAGCCTGGGAGTTGGAGGCCAGTCTGGGCAACATAGTGAGACCCCATCTCAGAGTAAAACCAAACCACACTGAGTCAACCAAAAAAATGTTAAGGATGCAGAGAAAGGCACACAAATCTGTGTGAGATGCTAAATGGTGACCAATGAAGGAATGAATGGATAAGTGACCCTCAACCTGAGGATGCCAAAGACCTGGCCTGGCCATGCCCCACTGGCTCCTGTGTCTGGCATTAGGAAACTGGGCAGATTGTCCCCATTGCTGGCTGCAGGTCCTGATGCTCCTAAGTCTGGGCTGGAAAGTGTAAAGCAGAGGGTCCTGTCTCCAGAGGCCACCCCAAGCACATTGGGAGAATGTCCAGTCTCCCTATCCTGAGGGCTGGGTCCCCACTCCAGGCCCCGGGAGGGATGGGTGGAGGTGGGAGAGGCCTCCAGAGCATCCCCACGGCAGGCCCCAGAGGAAGGTCTGGGGCTGTGTCACAGGCGTAGGCTGAGTTGGCTGGGGAGATGGTGCGGGCCAAGTGAACTTGTCACAGAGTGGAAGAAAACCAGACTGGGGAGCCTGGAGCATTTGTCCCCGGGGAGACCTGTGCAGAAGCAGGTAAGGCTGTCACCTGGATTATCTGCCAAGGGTCACCGTGGGCTGGACAGCCTTTGGGAACATCCCAAGGACCCTTTAGGGTCCTAGTCTGGACTGATAGGATGGGACCAAGGGGCTGGTCGTGGAGGTGAGCTCGGGGGAGTCTGTGAAAACCTCAGATGGAGCATCCTTGGGCTGCAGCATGAGGTGACCCCAGAAAGGCGTCTTTGGAAGGAGCCCATGGAGGGAGGAGTTGGAGGCCATAACAGAAGGCAGCCCAGGCCTTAATGGGCTTGGCCTGAGGTCCAGAGTACAGTCCAAATTTGGGAGTTCCAGGGTTGAGGAATGCAGTCGGAAGGGGCCCTGTGAGCTAGAAATGTGCGACTATTCTGGGTGGGGGACACAGAGCAAGAGAGGCTATTCTGGGGGCTTGGGGGCTTGGGGGCTTGAACTTGTTCTTTGGGCGTATGGATGGGGGTGGGTTGTGGGAGCACAGGGGTGGTCTGGGGGAAGAACCCACAGTGGGAGGGAAGAGCCTGGGGCAGGGTGCACTCAGGAATGAGGTTTGAACGCCAGGGTCCCTAGTGGGTCATTGTAGGGGAGACCCCGAGGGTCAGAACACGGGTCTCTGAGGTAGCTGTGGAAATTCAGGACTGGGGAGGGGGGATTTTAGGGCAAACTGGGAGGTGATGCATTTGAGGAGCTGAGAGCCAGCATGCATTGACCTGTGGGATTAATAGTGTTTGGGGGATTAGAGATGGGGCGTAGGTTGTGGGGGGCACGGAGGGTTGGTGCACTGTTCCACACCAGTACCACAGAAAAAGTTCTGGGATGGGATTTCAACATGCTGGTGCAGGTTCCTTGGAGTTGGAGGGTTTTGAGGAGCATACTAAGGGAGGTGGGCTGGGGGCCCTAGAGGCAGGGGAACCTCGAGGGAGCTTTATCAAAAGCAGTAGATCACAGGGGGGTGAGATTAAGAGGTCAGAATCTGAAGATGTCCTGGGGCTGGGCATGTGTATGTGTGTGTACTCGTGGGTGCGGGCCTGAGGGGCACAGACCCCTAGAAAATGGTTTGAAAGGATTAGAACACAGTGGTATAAGTTTGGTTATGGGGATGTGGGTTTAGGAACTCCGTACTGGGATATCTCAGGGGATGGATCATGGTACTTGCTTTAGAGCAAGTCCTAGCCAGAGATTTTTCTTTTTTTTTTTGGTACTGGGGATTGAACTCAGGGGCCCTCAACCACTGAGCCACATCCCAGCCCCATTTTGTGTTTTATGTAGAGACAGGGTCTCACTGAGTTGCTTAGCGCCTCGCCCTTGCTGAGGCTGGCTTTGAACTCGGGATCCTCCTGTCTCAGCCTCCCAAAGTGCTGGGATGACAGGCTGTGCCACCGTGCCCGGCTGCCAGGGATGTTTTGGGAGGTGGATCCGGGTGGTGAGGGTCTGGGGGCGGGTCAGAACCTAAGGGGCATCTGCGTGGTCTCAAGAGTAGATGGGGCCGCCAGGGGAGCAGGACAGGACAGAGCTGGCTCCGTAGAGGCTTTACTGCCCACACGCCGCCTTCCGGGAGCCCCGCGTCAGTAGCATTTGCGGTATACAATGTGGGGACCCTGCTCCTCGTACTGCTCACGCAGGACCCAGCAGGACTGGAAGGCGCGCAGCGAGGCCAGGATGGAGCCCCCGATCCACACCGAGAAGCTCCTGTTGGACTGGGCGGTCACCACCACGTGCTCCTCCGGGGTCAGAGAGCACAGCAGATCCGCCCTGAAACGATCCTCCAAGCCCACGAAGAGCGAGGAGCCCCCGCACAGCAGCACGTTCTGGGTCACGTCCGCCCGCACTTCCTGGGGCACCTTGCGGAGGCTCTGTTTGGCCATGATGGGGAGGCCCACGGGCGACAGCCCCGGGATCTCGGGCGGGTGGAAGAGCAGCTCTGGGCACTGGAACAGCTCCTTGCCCAGCGTGACAGTCCGCCCGTCGGGCAGCTTGAAGGACTGCCTGCACTCGTGCTCGGGCCGCGCCTGCTCCTTCTGGAAATCGGAGGCCACGAAGCAGTAGCGGTGCTTGATGTTCTCCACCGTGTCCAGGTCCTGCTGCCGCAGCGCGAAGCCGGAGCCCAGCAGGATCTCCGCCAGGAAGGCGGTCAGGTGGTTGCCCGCGAGGTCCAGGCGCTCGGTGGCATGTGGCAGATTGTAGCCCTGGAAGACTGGCACCGCGTAGGAGACCCCGTGGCCAGTGTCCACCACCAGCCCGCTGACGCGCCCGTGGGCGTAGACCGACAGCACCGACTGGGAGGCCACGTACATGGCGGGTGATCGCAGCGATTCGAAGGTCACCTCCACCAGTTTCTCGCGGTTGGTGGGGGGGCTGAAGGGCGGATCGGAGAACAGCAGCGGGTGTTCCTGGGTGTTCACTCGGAGGTCATGCTCCAGCATGTGGCGCCAGATGAGCTCGGCCGCCTCCCAGTCCACCACGATGCCACTACGGATGGGCTGCACCAGCGTCAGTTCCGGGCGCACTCGGGCTGCTTCGCCGATAAACGTTTCCACCTCTGGCTGCCCCGAGGTGGCCTGTTTCTTGGGCTGGCAGCCCATGATGGTGGCCACAGTGTAGGAGGGGCGGGCCTGCCCAGCGAAGCCCACCTTACAGGTGCCCGTGCCCATGTCAATAACCACGGCCCCGGTCTTTCGTGGCAGCTTGTCGCATACCATGGAGGAGTCTGGCTTCAGGTTCTTGTTTACCAGGATTGAACTGGGGTTCAGGTCAAGCGTGGGGATCTCTTGGGTGGGCTGGAGCTCCCGGGGCCTGGGATTCTTTATATCCATGGCTGCAGGTGGCCTGTGAGGCTGCGTGGTAAGGCTGACCACTCTGTTCTGGAGTTCCAGGGTAAGGGGAGAAGAGGTTGAGGCCAGGCTAGTTCAAGGGCAGGCAGCGAGAGGGAGAGAGGGGCCGGCTGGTGGTCTATGACATCATCCTGCTCCCTTCAGCCTCCCCAAGACTTCACAATGCAGGGGCTGGCGGGGCGGGGCACCTCCTGACCCTCCCCGCCCCAGCGGCCTCCACGATTCAGGATTTCTGGCAGAGTGCCAGATTTGGAGAGGGAGGAGGGGCTTCTGATTAGGTCCCAGGTTCCAGAACATCCACTCTGGCCCAACACAGAAGAACAAGTTCATGTGGCATCTACCTCCTGGTGCGGACTCGACAGCCCAGGAATCGTCTTACTTCCTTTTACAGTGGAGAGCTGGAGAGCTGGTCTCAGATCTCCCAAGAATACTAACCCCAAGGTGACAGGCCAGCCTGACTTTCTGGTTTCTGAAAGGAATCAGAAGACAGCCTGGCCTGGGGGCAGGAGACCTCGCTAGGTTGGTTCTTAGCAGCCTGCTTTTCCTCTGACCTGAGTCACTCTCCTGGGCCCCTTCTTGCCAAGCACTAATTTGCCCCTTCTGACTTCAGCCCTATACCTCTTCCTCCTGGCAGCCTTCCTGATTTCCACTCTGTAGCCCCACTATGGGGGTGTGTCTGCAGGACTCTTCTGTAGGAGGAGAGTCCCTGAGACCTAGGAAGGAGCTTCCAGTAGAGATAAAAGGAGGGGCAGCATGTGGGTTTTGGAGCAAAGAATTGTCTAGACAACAGATAGCAGGGACGGTTGCTTCAAAACCATGACTATTGCCTGGCCTGCTGGCACACGCCTGTTATCCCAGCCTCTGGGGAGGCTGAGGCAGGAGGATTGCAAGTTAGAAGCCAGCCTCAGCAAAATCAAGGTGCTAAGCAAATCAGTGAGACCCTGTCTCTAAATAAAATACAATAAATAGGGCTGGGGATGTGGCTTAGTGGTTGAATGGCCCCGAGTTTAATCCCCGGTACCCCATACCAAAAACATGACTATTTCGGATGGTATTAGACATCTGCTATTGACAAAAAAAATGTTTTGTGTATATGTGTGTGGATGTGATATTAGAAATCACCAGGAATGGGGGCTGAATATGTTATGGGAGATATCTCAGTGAGAGATGCTTAATTTTCTAGTTATGTCAATAAACCCCAGAGAGTGGGGGTTAATTGACCATTTTAATTCATTCATATTTGGTAGGTGTTGTCTAATATATGCTTTTGGAATTACTCATTCACTCAGCTAGTTACTGAGGGTTCAAGTATTATTTATTTATTTTTTGGTACCAGGGATTTAACTCAGGGGTACTTGGCCACTGAGCCACATCCCCATCTCTCTTTTGTGTTTTTTTATTTAGAGACAGGGTCTCACTGAGTTGTTTAGCACCTCGCCGTTGCTGAGGTTGGCTTTTGAACTTGAGATCCTCCTGTCTCAGCCTCCCAAAGTGCTGGGATTACAGGCGTGTGCCACCATGCCTGGCTAAGGTTCAAGTATTTTAAAAAAAAATTGGGGGGCATCCATAACAACCAGGAATATACCAAATCACAACACTTTATCCATTGTTTGCAAACATGGGTTTTTATTATGTTTTTAATTCTCTAAAGCCTGAAAGACAACATGAGATGGTAAAGTCACTCATCACCTTACCATTGAAAACTTATCTAAAGAAAGGAGGAAAGGATTTTGGCTTTGCTCTTTGGTGTTCTGTCTGTTGGTCACTCAATCAGCACTGTGCTGCTGTTTCTGAATATTTGTTTTGCTAATGCTGGAATGAGATGCTCATGCTAAGAATGAAAATTTTGACTGCAAGCGTTTCCTCCTCTCTTTCATGAAAAAGAGCCAGAGTAACGAAGTGATCAAGTTTAGTATTTTTTTTAAACCTCTTTATCCTCTCAAGGGTTTATTGAAATTGCACTTCTTCACAGATTAAAAAAAAAAACTTCATTCTGGTCAAATACATGTAACAAAATCACTCTCTTAATCATCCCTGAGCGTCAGTGACAAGTACATTCACATTAAGCTCGTGTGACCCACCTTCAAAACTCTCATCTTGCAAAATTGAAATTCTGTCCCCATCAAAACACCAACTCCCTACTTCTTCCTTCTCTGCCCCCAGCCCCACCATTCTACTTTCTGTCTTTATGAATTTTGCGGCTGTCGGAATCCCGTGGAGCTGGAACCTCTGTGCAGCGTTTGCCCTTTTGTGCCCGGAGTCTCATGGAGCGTACTGCCGTCCAGGTTCATCCAGGTGTGCCCTGTGTTGGAATCTCCCTCCTCCTCTAAGCAAACAATATTCCCTTACAATCACATTTTGTTTATCCATTCATCTGTCAGTAGTAACTGGAGCTTTTCCCCCACCTTTTCACTATTATGGATCATGTTGCTATGAATATAGGTGGACAAATATCTCTTTTAAGACCTTATTTTCTAACCACCATTTGACCCAGTTATTCCAGCCTCAATTTATACCCAAAAGACTTAAAACCAGCATACTACAATGATGCAGCCACGTCAATATTTATAGCAGCTCAATTTGCAATAGCTAAGCTATGGAACCAATCTAGGTGCCCTTCAAAAGACGAATGGATAAAAAAATGTGGTACATATACACAATGGAATATTACTCATCCTTAAAGAAGAATGAAATTATGACATTCGATGGCAAATGGATGGAATTGGAGACTATCATGCTAAGTGAAATAAACCAATCCCAAAGAACCAAAGGCTGAATGTTCTCTCTCATATGTAGATGTTAACCCCTAATAAGGGGGTGGTGATGGAGGGAAGAGCAGAAGTCCAGTGGACTGGACAAAGGGGAATGAAGGGAAGAGGGGGGGATGGGAATAGGAAGGACAGAATCAGACAAACTTTCCTATGTTCATATATGATTATGTAATCAGTGAAACGCCATATCATGTACAACCATAAGAATGGGAAGTTATACTCCATGTATGTATAATATATCCAAATATACTCTACTGTCATGTATATCTAAAAAGAACAACAGGAGCTGGGGTTGCAGCTCAGTGATAGAGCATTTGCCTAGCACGCGTGAGGCACTGGGTTCAATCCTCAGCACTGCATAAAAATAAATAAATAAAATAAAACTATTGTGTCCATCTACAACTAATATATATATATATATATATATATAAAAACAGCCTCCTAAAGTGCTGGAATTATCAGCGTGTGCCACTGTGCCTGGTGGCATTTCCATTTTTAAGACCCTTTTTTGATTCCTTTGGAATGTGTCCAGAAGTAGAATTCTATTCACAGGGTTTTGGGGACCCACCATGCTAGCTCGCTCCCACAGTGGCGGTACCATTTCCAATCACTGCCAGCCATGCATGAGAGTTCCTTAATTGATGTGAGGTTGTAATAGACTTTTAAGCACCTGCCTGTTTGTTCAGATGGGCTGTTTCATAGATGAGTTATTTTAAGACTGGCCAGTGTAGTGTTTAGGTCAGTGACTGGCACATAGTAAATGCCCTATGAGGTTTCGTTATGCAAATGACAGGTAGCGATGTCTTTGTGTGTGTGTGTGTGTGTGTGTGTGTGTGTGTGTGCAAATGATAACCAGAAATATCCCAGTAACAGCTTTGAAATGGAATCAGGAATCGAAACAATCATTTCTCTAGAAATGGCACTTCTTGCCTACACGTCAATCAAACCTCTATGTGCAGTGGAATCATTCCGGGTCTTGGTGGGCTCCATCTCTTTCCACTTGTGTTTTGAGGTTGCCGAGAGATGACATGTACAGCCTTATGCCAGCAGGTTTCTTTTTCTTCAGCTAAATCTTTTTCAGTCTTGGTTTCAAGTTCTCACTTTGTTTGCAAATTAGAATCACCAGTGGGAATTTAAAAAGATCTCCTTCACCCAAGACCCATTGAATCCCAATCCCTATGAATGGAGACCAGGCATTTGCAATTTTTAAAGTTCTTGGAGATTTCTGTGTGCAGCAAGTTGAACTTACTGAGCTTGGTCTTCAAAATTCTTAATTATTTACTCTCTCTGATGATCAGGAAAGGATGGTAGTTCTCCCAAACCAGAGGGTTCTCTGTCTACTGCGTGTCAGGTTCGCCAGGAGGGCTTGTTAACGCAGATCTCTGGTTCCCCCAGAGATCTCCACTCTGGGGTAAGACTCCGAGACTCTTCATTTCTAACAAGTTTCAAGGGATTCTGATGCAGCTGTCTGGAGGACTCTACTTGGAACAGCATTTTCTGTAATTTTGCTGACATTCAGAAGATGAAAGGAAAACTCACAACAGAGTTGAAACTACAGAGTTGAAGTATTTTTCAATGGTAATAATCCTCTGATCTATTAGTCTTGCTATATCCAAATAATAACAAAACTTACATCTGAATTAAAGTCACCATACTATAGCCAATTATGTATACCTATGTTTATAACAGCACAATTCACAATAACCAAACTATGGAAGCAGCCCTGGTGCCCATCAACAGATAAATGGATCAAGAAAATGTGCTATATATACGCAACGGAGTTTTAGCCACAAGGAAGACTAAAATTGTCATTTGCAGGAAAATGGTTGGAACTTGAAACCAGCACACTAAGCAAAATACACCAAACACAGAAGGTCAAGGGTCATATGTTTTCTCTCATATGTGGAAACCAGAGAGGAAAAAGTATAGGTGTGTGTGGAAATCTCATAAAAATCTAGGGGAGATCAGTAGAGGGAAGAGACTAGGGAGGGAGGGACTAGTGAGAGAGGAGAGGGAGGGGAAATACTGGGGAATGATATTGGCCAAATTATATTGTTATATTGTGTGCCTGTATGAATATGTAACAATGAATCCCACCATTACCTATATATTATAATGCACTGATAAAAGTATGAAAAAAGAAAGATTCACTGATTCTTCTCTTTTAGAACTCTTGGTGGTGTTGGGTTGTCCAGTCCTTTTTGGGCCAAGTCAATATTCTTTCCTCCATTCCTGTTATCAACTAAGAACTGAGAACAGTTGTGTTCTCTATTTTTTCATGCACCACTGGGGCCAATTTTAGAGACAGGACACCTGACTCCCATTGCAATTAATTTCCCTTCAGTTGGAAGAGGAGGCTGGGGAGGCTTGTGACCTAAACCTCCTCCCTTGACAGTGAGCTCCTGGGATTGAGGGAAGCAGGTATTGGTGGGTTAAGCAGAGAGCACACTCCAGAGTGGTATTACCAGGAGTCAGAGGGAGGGCGGGTGTCTCACTGGCTCATCAAGAATCTAATAATAACTAATAATAAAGTAGGATAATTATAACAATATACAATAAAAGTATAAATTTGATCATTCTCAAAACATCTTGTACTGTACTCACCTTTCTTGTTATGATGGTGTGAGATGATACTTGAAGAAACCACTTTGCCTCTTTTCTTTGGCATATCCGAATTGCCAATATCACTGCTTTGGTGTTGGGGTCTCTTATTATGTAAAATAAGGGTTACTTGAAGAGAAGTGCTGAATTACTGCAACAGTTGGTTTGATAACCAACATGGCTACTAAATGATTAGTGGGCAGGTAGTATATACAGCACGGATACATTGGACCAAAGGATGATTCAGGTTCTAAGTAGTACAGTGTGAGATTTCATCATGCTATTCAAAATGGTGTACATTTTCAAACTTGTATGGTTGGTGCCACTCTTGACAGGTACAGGGGCCTCTAAACTTGTTTCTGGATTTCTCATATAGGGAATTGGTCTATGTGTTATTGTTGAATTGGTGTACCCATGGGTGTAAGGAGGCTCCAGGGCTTCCTATTCGACCATATTGCTGACATCACCCCTAAACTCTTTTTATAAGAACCCCAGCCATATTGGACTGGTGCTTACTCTCCTGATTTCATTTCAACTTAATTTCCTCTTTCTGGAACCTATCTCCAAATATAGTCAAATTATGGAGCACTGGGGGACTCCAACATAGGATTTTTGGGGGAGAAGGACATGTTTCATCTCATGATAAGACCACAACATGAACGAACCCCTAAAACACTATGCTAAGCAAAAGAAGCCAGGCACAGAAGCTTACATATTATATAATCCCACTTGTAGGAAATGCCCAGAATAGATAAATCTATAGAGACAGAAATCAGATTGATGATTGCCAGAGGTCAGAGTGGGGAGGGGGAATGGGAGCGACTGTTTAATGGATGCATCCTTTGGGTGATGAAGATGTTTCCAGAACTAGATAGGATTGATGATTGTAACACTGTGGATGGAATAGGTGACCCTGAAATATATGCCTTGAAGTTATTAATTTTCATGCTATGTGAATTGCAACTTGATCAAAAAGTGTATTTATGTATAGATGTAGAAATAAAGCAATATGGTAGAAGAATAACAATTGATGGAGGGTATGTGGGTAGACCTTTCACTCTTGTTAGTTAAAAAAATTGAAGTAAAAAGGAAACATAAGAAAAGACTTGACACTTCAAAAAAGTTTTTAGCCACCTCTATAATTTTAGACTTATCTCTTCCAAAGGCAAAAGATGATCACTTACAAGTTGCACAATGACAACATAAAAGATGAAGTCAAGCCAGCTCTAAAAACACAACTGAAAGTGGGTTATTGAAGAAAATTGCAGGTGTATTTCATAGATTTTCTCCTGGTGAATGTTCCCCCACTAGAATGAAAAATTTCTTGGTGTTCATGTCCCCAATTAACAAAATGTGTGTTTCTCTCAATACAATGCTTCCTGGCCCATGCTTGTGCAGGAAACGATTCATGCTGTCCATGGATTCGTTGTGCTGGGGGAGTGGACAGGTTGCTAAGAGACCAAAGAGAGTACCCAGAGATAGTGTGTACGACAGAGGATTTATTGCAAAGTGCTCATGGGGAAGGCCTGTCGGCCACACTGTAGCACCTCAATCCCTCCTGGTGCTGCCCCAGAAAATAGTGTCTCCATCCCTCATGATGTCTTGTCCAATGTCAGTCAGCTAGACAAGTGGCTCTTGTCCTCTCTACAGTGCCATCTGAACTGATTGCTGCAGGGAGAGGATCATAAAACTAGGTTCCAAAAACAGTGACATCACTAGCTACCTTGCTTTGTTGCTGTAGGACCAGCACTCAAGGAGCTTGGTGTGCATGCAAGAAACCTCCTTTCTACAGGTAGCACTAACTTGCTTTAATTCTAGCAGATGTGTGTGAAATCCAGAATCCTTTGAGATAATATTTATCTGGATATTCCAGCTCATACACTTATTATGTCCTAGACTTGACTGGGTTCTTGGGAATGGAGAGGAGCACTTCTTTGACATGGTATTTTAGGTCCTCCTTTTCTTCAAGGATGACACAGATTTTCTTTACATTAAACTAAATGTAATAGTTTAACTTTTTGTGGTACTGGGGATTGAACCCAGGCCCTGGTATGCACTAGGCAAGTGCTTGACCACTGAACTGTATCTCCCACCCTAAGTGTAATATTTCAAATAAGATGATATGTAGGAAGTGTGTTCCAAGTAATAGCAAAGGAGAGTGTGTTTAGATTTTGCTGATGCCGAGAGAGGTCATGATGTCACCCTCAGTGTGAGCCTTTCTCTGTTGTTTATGCTTGTCTTGAATTTGTTTCCCCAAAGAGTTTCATATTTTGGCCAAAGCAAAGATTTTTAATCTATGATGAGTTCCCCAAAAGTGGAGAGAGTGAAGAAAATCTTGGAAAAGGAATCCATGGAAGAGAAAATATGACTTCATACCAAAAAAAACTGTCAACAAGCACATTTATTGTTTGATCAACATGAAACAATGTTTTAAGTATTTTACATCCTAACATGCTAGTTTGTTATAGATACTTAAGTCATTTTACTGATTTGGGTATTCAGAAAATTGAGTTTTGGTTGATGTGCAACTCAATCTTTTCCTGTTTACAAGAACAGAATAGAGTCCCCGTTGAAAGTTTTGTGAACATCTGCTTTTCAGAAATGGAAAACCAACATGAACCAAGAGTCACCTGTGTTGAGAAAATGATAGTGTGAATAGCACATGGAAAGGGCAAAAGTATGAAGCTGGTATGCAGAGGATGAACACGGAGGCACACGAAGTATGAACACTTCCTTTGCTATTTTTCTCTTCTCTTTTTCTTTAGATAACATGAATCAGTTACAAATAACTTCTATTATAGTTTGTTCCATGCATTCCTATACCCTTCCTTCCATCCATCCATCCATCCATCCATCCATCCATCCATCCATCCATTAATCCATCCATCTATCCATGCATCCATCCATCCATGCATCCATGCATCCATCCATGCATCCATCCATCCATCCATTAATCCATCCATCCATCCATGCATCCATGCATGCATGCATCCATCCATCCATTAATACCTCCATCTATCCATGCATCCATGCATGCATGCATCCATCCATCCATTAATCCATCCATGCATCTATGCATCCATGCATCCATCCATCAATCCACCCATCCATTCACCCACCCATCCATCCATCCACCCACGGACCCACCCATGCTCTCTTCCATCCACCCATCCAACACAGATGCCAGCCAACATGCAAGACTTTGAGGATCCAAGACTCATTGCCACTTTCCCTTATCTTGATCATTCCAAACTCTTGTGTTCCCCATCCCTGTCTGTTCAATAAGACATCCACATGTCATGTGCCTTGGACGACAGTTATACAGAGATGAATAATTGCAGGCTTTTCCTTGTTGAGGCCCTCAAAGTCTACGGCAGTGTTATTCCAAGTGTGGTCTGTGAACCACTGTTGACCTTTGAGGAGAAAAGGACCTTGGAATCAGCTGTAAATAAACTATATCCCCAAGCTTTATTTCAACCAACGGCACTCCTGCACTAAGACCTTGCTAATGAGGGAAGCAATGTGTTGAATTATTTCTATGCAAGTTCCATGTATACTGTCATGGCTTTGAGTCTGAGGTCTGCATGGAAAACAGATTTCCTGATTGCATGTTAAATCCAGTTTGTAGGGCCTGGTGTATGGAGTGCTGAGTTAAGAAGCTCCATCCAGGCTCAGAGGTAGAAAGCAATGCGATCAAGTGCTAATGTCTGCCATGAGGTTGGCAGTAGAAGTTGGTGGCATGGTGCAAGGAATTTGCTGATAGCTGTTTGCTAGGTATCAGGGGCTTACTGTTTGTCACCTTGCTGCCACCTGTCAACTGTACTCCTGTTAATTCACTTTGCCTTGGTTTTCAGAGCTCATCTGTCATTTTTGGCATGCTCAAGGTAGCCTGACTCTCTAGTCGCTGCCCTTTCCCCTAGCTCTGGCCATGGACGCACAATAACCATAGGCTCTAGATCCATCTCTACCCACATCATTGCTTCTCCTGCCCTAAAAAAAGAGTCTAAGAGGAAGGCATGTCCTGTCCCCTCACCCTTCTATCTCCATCTGTGCCTCATTATTTAACACAGCAGAAATCTCCCGGACATTGGATCTTTCTAAGTGTAAGAGTCCATTTACAGTAATGGATTTTTTCATTTCTTTCTCTAGATCCACACAAAAGGACTTGACTGCCACACTCAATTTCCCACATACTCAAATGTCAGTGCTGCCCATCTTTCCTGTGGTTAATGGAGAGACGAGTAGATGTTTCTCCATGATCCTCCAGGGATAATCCAAATATCAGGGGCTCTAGGCTTCCACTGCAATTAACTTTCTCCCTAGCAGAAAGGCAGACCCAGAGGATTTTTGATGCAACAGTTGCCCCTGGAGCCTCCATCCCTGGGTGGTATCTTTGCACAGACTAACATGGCCCTGGTTAGGCTCCTGATGCTAGAACAGAGGGACCGAGTGCAGTTGACCTGCTCACGGGAAACTCCCTCATTCTGTCTGCACACAGATCCTCGTGGGTGAAGGTGAGAGTTTGGAAGCCAGGCTTGTCGGGATCTGGGTTCCTGGGAGACAGGCATGATTTAGACACTAGATGTTAGCAACAGGCAGGACCTACAGAACTGCTGATGTTGTTTTCCATGAGCACGTTTGGTGTTTGAATGGAATGATCGATTCTTGTCTGTTTTTGACATCTGCCCACCCGAAGGTAGATGTTTTGTTGTTAGAGTGACTTCCTGTTTGTCACCTCTGCTTTGAACACATGCAGACCAGATCTATGCACATCATGAGGTCACCTATGTTGATGTTCAGCACTAAGAGGTGTTTGAAACAGTAACGGAAGGGCACCTGGCCTGGACAATGGACTTAGTCCAGAGAAGTGTGTCTAGTATTTGTTGGGATCACCTTCAGCTTGTGGGGATCCAGACATCTGTAGTAGTGATTTCCTGGAGGAGTTCTCAGCTCAGAATTCCAGGGCAGACAAGTCAAACATTAATACCAAGAAAGAGGCAGCATGCAGAGCAGAGAGACACTGGATTTCAGAAAGATAGTGGCTCAAATTTTAGCCCACTCTCTTAGTAGCTGTGTGGCTTGGTTAAGTAAGTCACTTACCCTGTTTTAGCCCATTTTTCTGTGACGTTAATTCCAACAAAAATATCGTTTCCTTTGCAGAATGTATTCACTCAACAGCTGCTTCTTTAGTAAGCTCCACTGTGGATCCTTGAGTAGTGGTAATTGAATGTGAGAATTACAAAAAAAAAAAAAAAAGTGACAGTGTCCTGCAAACTGTCATGACATCATTTGCTGAGGAAAGTGACCAAGAATCTAGATCATTCCTGGTCATAGGGGAGAGATGTGAGAGTTCTATGGATCAGAAGATAAATAATGTGGCTCCTTTCCCTCGGTCCTGCAGGCAACCAGGAACAGAATCCTGCCATCCTTGAGGAAATCAGGGAAAGGGGAGGTTAAACCACAACTGTAACCCTCGCCAAAGGGATTTCTCTTCTACCTGAGTGAGGGTGGATTTAGGATTTGCTGTGAGCTGTGCCAGTCCAGGTGAAAGTGAAAGGCGCATCTTTTCTCCAGCTCTGCCTGTTTTGGGGCAGGTGTTGGTGAGGTTGGATAGGTGCAAACGTTTTTTTCCAGAAGAGATTTTTTTTTAGGGGGGTGGGTTGTAGAGTATGTCCAAAGCTCAGGACACAAAGGGATCAAACTGGATTAGAGAGACTGACTGGATCATCCTAGAATCTGGGCTTTCCATTTTTCAGGTGTATCAGTGACACTGGAGCCATTTGGGCACTGTGGAAGGCAGCACAGTGTTGTGCATGTGTGTGAAGAAAATCCCTTAACATCTAGCTGTGTTTGGGGGTGTGCATAGGATGCTCATGGAAAAACAGACTTTGGAGTTAGATTCCTATTGTGTTCAAGTCTGGATTCTGTGGCTTCCTTGCTGGGATGACACTGGACAAATCACTACACTTCTGGGATATCTGTCTTCTCATCTAGAAAAAACAGATGAATAATGATACTGACAAGCAGTGTTTTTTATTGTGATACATTGTATGAAGCACATTTTTATCATTTTAATGATTTTTAACTCTACGGTTAGTGGCATTAGGTTCATTCATGGGGATGTGCATCCATGAACACCATCCATCTCTAGAATCTAAGGCTTCAAACCTTGAGCAGGTCACACCTGCCAGGTGCCCACTGCAAAGCTAGCATTTGCCTGGGGTCAACCCCTTTCAGAATGGAGAGGCATGAGGGCACAAAGGAGATCAGATTCATGTGGCAGTCCTTGACAGGGATCTGCTGTAAATGCAATTTCACCAGCTGGGATATTTAGAAACTGGAGGGAACCACTACACTCTAAGTTGGCAACAAATTGGAAGGATTATTATTTTTTCTGTACAAAGACATGGAGATACCCAGTGTTCCCCGTCAGAAAGAGGGCAGCTTGTCTTCCTATCAAGTGTGCTAATGTTCCACCCACTCTTGGTTCTCTGCTTCCTCGTTTCACAAAGAAGGAAAATTGAATTATAAAGAATTTTTCATAGGAAAAGAATCTGGCCAGGAATAGTCTTTATAGGAACAAAGAATCTTACTTCTTTCACTTCAGTCCCCAAACCATGGTATCTCAGAGATAGCACATTTGATCGTAAGGCAGAAGCTGCCATCTTTCTGGTAGGGAACACTGGGTATCTCTGCCACTAGCACTGCCAGTTGGGTCAATATAATAGCATATAAACTTGAATTCATAATGTGTGCCAGCTATACAGATGTCAGGAGAAGCATGCTATGTTTTGGGTTACGAGAGCAAAACTAATATAACATTATCTCTCTCAGAGGGCAATATCAAGGTGGAAATGAATCCTGTGGATTTACTGATAATGGTGAATATTTGAAAAGTATGAAACAAATTCCAGAGTAATCATCTTTTTTTCCTGCACATATTTTGTACCAAACTTGACCTGACCCATGTCTCATAAAGGTCTTTGTGAACTTCTTGCCATAAAGGGACATCTACAGAAAGGTATTTTAATTTCTCAGAATACAATTGGCCCTCTGTATCCAGGCTGTACATCCACAGATTTAAACAACTGCAGAATAATAATAATAATAATAATAATAATAATAATAATAATATTGCATTTGTGTTGAATATGTATAGCTTTTCTTTTTCTTGTTGTTATTCCATAAATAATACAATATACTGGGGCTGAGGTTGTGGCTCAGTGGCAGAGCGCTTGCCTTGCACATGTGAGGCACTGGGTTCGATCCTCAGCACCACATAAAAATAAATAAACAAAATAAATAATACAATATAACATCTAAAACATGGCATGGAAAATTGTGAGATGTTCCCAGGATTTATGCTCAGTTAGAACTTAATATAATTAAAAAGGAAACTTGTAGAAGAGGAATGGATGAGGAAATCAACCTCTGCAAATTAATCACAGTAAACCCATCTCTGCTGGAGCTCTGAGTCAGAGGCTTTCAGTGTTGCGCAGGGGGACATTTGGCAACGTCTGGACTCATTTTAGTGGTTGTGACTTGGGAGGGAGAGTGCCTTTGGCATCTAGGGAGTGTAGGAGGTCAGGGACGCTGTTCAACACAACATTACACAGGACAGGTCCCCACGACCAAGAATTACCCATCGCCAATGGTGCCAAGGTAGAAAAACCCTGTTGTAAGTCAGAGGAGCTGGGGGCTTCAAAGACTCTGCTGACAGATTACAGAAGGGCAGGTAGGAGCTACTCAGTAAGAACAAAGACACCACAGAAGGGCACTGAAGAGAATGACTGGAATGGGGTCAGGCTTGACCATGGAAGGGGGCACTATGTTGAACTATCACAAGAGCCAACAGGGACCGAGAATGTCCTGTGTACCCAACACTGGGCTAAGCATGGCATGTCCAGCAAGCAATCCAATCTTAAAATGTTTTAAACTGACATAGAATTGTCATACATTTTTATAGGATCCAGTGTGATATCTCAAAATATGTATATAATATGTAGTGATCAGGTCAGGATAACTGGAGTATCCATCACCTTGGACATATGTAATTTCTTTGTGTTGGGAACATTTCAAAGTTCTTTTACTAGTTATTATGAAACATTTAATTAATTGTTGCCAACCATAGTTATCCTACCCTGCTACCGAGCATTAGAAGTTATTTCTCTTACCCATTGGCATTTCTGTACCCATTAACCAAACCCTCTTTATCCCCCCTCCCTGCTCCCTTCCCAAGCTCTGGTAACTGCGATTCCATTCTCTACTTCTTTGGGATCAGTATTGTAACTCCCACAACATTAGTCAGTATATACGGTATTTGCCTCTCTGTGCCTGATTTATTTCACTTAACACAGTGTCCTCCAGTTCCATCCAGGTTGATGCAAATGCCAGAATCTCATTCTTTTTAAATAGTTGGATAATATTCCTTTATGCATATACAGGCATTTTCTTTCTCCATTCATCTACTGAAGGATCGCTAGGCTGTTTCTATTTCTTGGCTAATAACAGTGCTGCCACAAGCCTGGGAGTGCAGATGTCTCCTCAACATGCTCGCTTTAATTCTTTTGGCTACACACCCAGTGGTGGGATTGCTCAGCCAGTGATCTTTAATGTCTTTCTCCTCCAGAGAATTAGTGATGTTTGCAATTTATTGGGCACTTGCCACGTGACAGGCACTGGACTCTGAGCATCATCCTGTGCTTTAACCTCAACAGACTGTGACCTGGATTATTGCCACCCACTTTCTGGGTGAAGAGATGGATATTGAGCAAGACCCTGAGGTCATGTGCTAACCCAGGCCATCTAGCCATTCTGCTGGGTTCTGTTCCTTAACCACCAGCCATGCAGCCTGGGTGCTTTATTCCTTGTTCTTGGAACAACCTCCCCTCCTCCAGCTGCCTGGAAAACTACTTGACCTTCCAAACTCAGCTCCCGCATCTCCTCTACTGTGCTTCCCTCATTGGGGTTGGGGGGCACATGGGATTCCTGGACAGTGTGAGTGTCTGGGAGCTTGGAGCTTTCTGAGGAAATGGTGTATTTGTGCAGTTCTTGCTGGTCCTTGGTGATCTTTCTTGCCTACTTTCATCCACTTATTAGAGATATAAAATCTTCAAAGAGCTGGTGCCTCACAGTGTCCTTTAAGTTGATTCAGACCAACAGCAGGCCACTTCTCTACCATCCAAAGCAATGAAGCCACCTACAATAGCCAAGCTCATGGGCCACTGTCCTTCCCACCACCCACAGCTGTTAAACCCCCATGAGCTGCTGTCATAGTGCCTCTCTGGTTTGCAGTCCTTACAATCACACTGTCAGTTTGACTGCAGCAATGGCTCCTGATAGATTTTTCCTTGCTCCATATTCTCACCTAGGCATTTGGACCCTTGTCTTTTGTTTTCTTGCTACTTGCTGCTTCAGCTTTTCTTCGTCTCCCAACTTTTGGAATCTCAGCTTTACTTTGGCCCTAGGACTCCTGGAATGAAGGCTATTGAAACATTCCCCCAAAGTTCTGTGACTGTTTTTAATGTGGACCTCAGAATTTCAATGACAAGGATCACTGGAGAGCTCTTGACTGGAGTGTGGCCAGGTGTCTCATTCAGAGGTGCAAGTTGCTTCACTCCCAGCCCGTGCCTGTGACAGACACCATGCACTGACCGAGCTTGCCCTTTATGGTGCTGATTCTCCCTGTGGCCTCGTAGCTCATGGACAGTATCCTGGGCAGTTGCTACCAACCGATGGCAATTAGCATGTGGGTTGAGATCATTTGCCATCCTCTCTTGGGCTTCTGGCCATAGGTCTCTTTTTCTTTTTGCCACTAAACGAAGCTGTGAAGGGCATGAGGGATGTGAATCAGTCTGCAGCCTCTGGCTTCATTCTGGTGAGCCTCTTCAGTGGCTCAGGGCCATGCAATGTCCTCTTTTCCCTGGTGGCCGCCATGTTTATTATGGGCCTTCTGGGAAACATCGTTCTGCTGTTCTTGATTTGTCTGGACTCCCGACTGCACTCACCCATGTACTTTCTGCTCAGCCAACTCTCCCTCTTTGATGTCGGTTTCCCCCTGATCACCATCCCCAAGATGGCCTCCGACTTCCTGCGGGAAGAAGGTTCCATCTCCTTTGAAGGTTGTGCAGCTCAAATATTCTTCCTGACGCTGCTGGGTGTGGCCGAGGGCGTCCTGCTGGCCCTCATGTCCTACGACCGGTACGTTGCTGTGTGCCACCCCCTGCAGTACCCCGTGCTCATGAGACGCCAGGCGTGCCTGCTCATGGCGGGCTCCTCCTGGCTGGCAGGTGTGCTCAACGCTTGCACACAGACCTCCGTCACCCTGCACTTCCCCTACTGTGCCTCCCGCACCGTGGACCACTTCTTCTGCGAGGTGCCAGCCCTGCTGAAGCTCTCCTGTGCGGACACCTCTGCCTACGAGCGGGCGCTGTCCACCTCGGGAGTGCTGATCCTGGTGCTCCCGCTTTCCCTCATCGCCGCCTCCTATGGCCACGTGTTGTGGGCTGTTCTGCGCATGCGCTCGGAGGCGGCCCGAAGCAAGGCCCTGGCCACCTGCTCCTCGCACATCACCGTCGTGGGGCTCTTCTATGGAGCTGCGGTGTTCATGTACATGGTGCCTGGTGCTTACCACAGCCCACAGCGGGACAACGTGGTCTCCCTCTTCTACAGTCTCATCACCCCCACCCTCAACCCCCTTATCTACAGTCTGAGGAACCGGGAGGTGCGGATGGCTTTGGTCAAAGTGCTCGGCAGAGCTGGGTTCAGGCCAAAGTGGTGACCACACTGGGAACTGCTGGCATGATCCCAGTGTCTCTTGATCCCACCTGTCTTCCCAAAGCACCCTTTGTGGTGCAGCTGCCGCTGCCTCATGCTCACAGCAAAGCATCTGTCCTGTGCCTCGGGCTCCATAACCAGCTGTACTCGGTTCCCATCGTGGACTTGTAGAAAGCAATGCTAACTGTCCCGACCACTTCTCGGGTATCCTTTCTTTAACATGGTACTCACTCTGC
Source organism: Geosciurus inauris (assembly GCA_004024805.1). Taxonomy (NCBI): domain Eukaryota; kingdom Metazoa; phylum Chordata; class Mammalia; order Rodentia; family Sciuridae; genus Geosciurus; species Geosciurus inauris. The sequence goes on from PVHX01003490.1 coordinate 106,679, forward strand.
AAATGGGAGGCCTGCTCTGTAAAGCTGAGATCTCTGTCATTGAATTGATAATTATAGCGATGACAATTAATCTGTTGGCACCTTGGTCTTCCATGCAGGTGTTGTTGCATGCTCAAGACAGCGTTAAGATATTTAAGAGAAAAAGAGACCTGAAAGGGAAAAACAACTCACCAGTGGTTGCACTGAAAGAAAGTGGTGGAGCTGGGACTTGAACCCTTATCTTCTTATGCCAGCGGCAGCCCTCCTGCTGCTGCGATGCATGCTTGCCAAGTGGAGACCATGACTGCAGTGTGTTAGTGTGCGTGTGTGCGTGTGTGTTCACGCTGGTGGGTTGTCTAGGCAACATTTGGAAGACCACCAGACTCTTGAAGATGTGAATCACTGCTTTGAATGGTGATGGGGTCAACTTAATGGCATTTACAAAATATTTGTTCAAATTTGGGATTTATTGAGGTCTGCACTGTTGACCAGGGTCTGGTTACTTTATCAATAGTTCATTTTCAGGGGGTGGTGGTGCTGAATTTAGCTTCTTGTCCACAAATATCCAGCCACTGGATCACTTTCAACTTTGAAAAACATCTTAACAGACTTATCAAGGTAAGGTGGATGTATAATAAATTGTGTACATTGATAGTGTGAAATTTGGTGAGTGTTGACCTCTATGTCCACACCTGTGAATGAATCACCCAACCAAGATGGTGATGCATACGTTACTCCCCAAAGCTTCCGCATGTGCCTTTCTTCTCCCACCATCTCCAAGCTGCCAGCCGTATCTCCAAGGACCACAGATGTCTCTACACATGAGTTTCCATTTCATCGAGTGAAGTATGGTTTTTGTGTGGCTTTGTTCACTCTGCAAAGTGCTTTGAGTGTCATTCATGCTTGGATCCAAGGCTGGATCCCTTCGCTGTTGAGAGGTAGCCCACTGTATGCATGGGCCACCTGGGATCTCCCATCCACCTTCTCTGTTATGAGTGTGGTGACTAGAGTTTTCTTTGAGCTGCCGTGAGCATGGCAAGTCTTGTTTCATCATGGTACCCATTTATGTCTTCTTATCTAAAGGGACTTTATTGTAGACAGTGTGTAGTTGGGTCTTGCTATTTTATACCATGGACCATCTCTGCCCTTTTCATTGAGGTAAAATACATGTAACAGAGTGAATTCCTCTGACATGTATAGCTCAGTGGCTGAGAACTGTCACCCTGTTGTGCAACCATCATCTCTGTCGAGATTCAAAATGCTTCTATTATTCCAAAATGAGCTCCTTGTGTCCCTAGAAACTCATTCCTGTGGCCACACAGTTTAGCCCCTGGAAACCAAGAATCTGCTTTCTGTCTCCAGGCATTCACATGATGTTTTGTATAAATGGAATCACATGTGACTTTTTGCATCTGAATTTTTTCATTTAGTGTCATTCTTTTTTGGGGGGTACCAGGGATTGAACTCAGGGGCGCTCAACCTCTGAGCTACATCCCCAGCCCCCTTTTAATATTTTATTTAGAGACAAGCTCTCTCTGCATTGCTTAGTGCCTCGCTGGTTGCTGAGGCTGGCTTTGAACTCATACTCCTCCTGCCTCAGCCCCCTGAGCCACTGGGCTTACAGGCGTGTGCCACCATGAGGGGTTAGTATAATGTTTTTTTTTTTGGGGGGGGGATACTGGAGATTGAACTCAGGGGCACTCGACCACTGAGCCACATCCCAGCCCTATTTTGTGTTTTTATGTAGAGACACGGTCT
>PVHX01003490.1:108515-142762 GCA_004024805.1 Geosciurus inauris
TACCAGGGATTGAACTCAGGGGCACTGAACCACTGAGCCACATCCCCAGCCCTATTTTGTGTTTTATGTAGAGACAGGGTCTCACTGAGTTGCTTAGTGCCTCGCCGTTGCTGAGGCTGGCTTTGAACTCGCGATTCTCCTCTCTCAGCCTCCCAAAGTGCAGGGATTACAGACATGCGCCACCACGCCCGGCTGCTTCATCTCTTTTTTATTAGCGCATTATAGTTGTATATAGTAGTTGGGTGCATTTTGACAATATCATATATGCAAGGAATTTGATTTCAATCTATATTCCCCCTACCCCTGCCACTCCCTTCCTCCTTACCTCTATTCTCCTCTACTGTACTGATTTTATTTTTGCTCATTCAGTTATTGATTTTTCATATTTTTTTGTGGTGCTGGGGATTGAACCCAGGGCCTTGTGATTGCGAGGCAAGCACTCTACCAACTGAGTTATACCCCCAGCCCTCAGTTATTGATTTTTGATTGGTACTTCCTACATATATATAAAGGAGATATTCCTTTGGCATATTTATATATGTATGTAATGTGATGCACTTCATAGTTCCTCCCCTTTCCTGTCCTTCCTCCCTCCCTCTCGTTCTCCTTCTTCTCCACTGATGATCTATATCTTTATGATATTGATCCACCCCTGTCTGTGCACCAGCTTCTTTTCCTTCCTTTGCTCTAGCTTCCACATAGGAGAGAAAATATTTGACCCTTGACTTTCTGAGTCTGGCTAATTTCACTTAACATGATGTTCTCCATTTCTATCCTTTTACCAGAGAATGCCATTGTTTCATTCTTCTTTATGTTTGAGTAAAACTCCATTGTGTGTGTGTGTGTGTATCACATTTTCTCAGTACATTCATTTGTTAACAGGCATCTGGGTGGATTCCATAATTTGGCTGCAAGTACGTCATTCCTTTTTATGGCTGCATATATATTCCATTGCATAGATACACCACATTTTGTTTATCCATTCATATGTTGATGGACACTTGGGTTGTTTCTATGTTTTGACTAATGTGAATAGTGCTGCTATGAACATTTGTGCACATGCTTTTGTTTAAATACTTGTATTCTGTTCTTTTTCATATATACTTAGGAGTGAAATTGCTGGGCCATATGGTAATTTTATGTTTAATTCTTTTATGAACCATCAAAATTTTTTCCACAGTGGCTACACCATTTTAAATTCCCACTATTAATGTATGTAGGTTCCAATTTACCATACCCTTCCCCAACCAAAATTTCCATCTTTTAAATTATGGCCATCCTAGTGGGTGTGAAGTTGTATCTCACTGTGGTTTTGGTTTGCACTGATGATGTTGAGTATCTTTTTATATGATTACTGATCATCTGTACATGTTCTCTGAAGAAGTGGTTATTCAAGACTTTTGCCTATTTTAAAAAGTTTTCTATTGTTCAATTGTGCGTGTAATCTGTGTGCTCCGGATACCAGAGCCTTACCACATATATGACTTTCAGCTCTTCTCTAGGTTGTTCTTTCACACTCTGGATAATGTCTTTTGATGCAGGAGAGTTTATGACTTTGGTGAAATCCAGTTTATTTTTCTCTCATTGCTTGATTATTTGGTGTTATGTCTAAGACTGTTGTCAACTCCAAGGTCACAAAGTTTTACCTCTATGTTTTAGAGTTTTAGCTCTTACATCTAGATCTTTGGCCCCCTTGAGTTACTTCTATATATGGTGTGAGGTAGGGGTCTAACTTCATCCTCCTGTGTGTGGATATCCAGCTGTACCAACACTCCTTGTTGAAGAGACTATTCTTTCCACATTGAATGGTCTTGGCACCCTTCTCAAAAACCATTTGGCAGAGATGCATGAATTTACTCACAGAGCCTAACTCCCATTCCACTCCTGTCTATGAACAGTCTTCTGTGGCACAGAGTGGATTGTCACGCTTTACAATTAGTTTTGAAGTTGGAATGTGTGAATTCTTCAGGTTTTTTCCTTCTCAGTGTTGTTTGAGGAATGCAGGATCCATTGAAATTTTACAGGAATTTTATGATCAGCTTCTACATTTCTTCAAAGTCATCACTGAAGTTTTAATAGAGGATCTGTGGATTTCTTCAGCTGGTATTGCCATCTTGACAATATCGAGTCTTCCCATCTCTGAACATGGAATGCCTTTCAATTTATTTATTTATTTATTTATTTAGCTAACATGTTGTAGTGAAATTTTATAAATGGACATCCAGTTTTCTCAACATCACGTATTAAAGAGTCCATTTTTTTCCTACTGGGTATGTTTGGTGTCTTTTTATATATTAGTTGATTGTATATCTGTGGGTTTATTTTTGGGCTCTCTATTCTGTTTTTTTTGGTCTATGTTTCCACTTATATGTCAGAATCATAATGTTTTTAACAAATTTTTCATTACTTTTGATTATTGCATAATAGTTATACATAACATTAGGATTCATTTTGACATAATTATAAATGCATGGGAGGTCTTTCCATCTTCTAAAGTCTTCTTCAATTTCTTTCTTCAACATTCTATAGTTTTCATTGTAGAGGTTCTTCATATTCTTCATTAGATTAATTCCCAGATATTTTATTTTTTTGAGGTTATTGTGAATGGGATAGTTTTCCTATATTTTTTTTTTCAGTAGATTCACCATTGGCGTATAGGAAAGCGATTGGTTTATATATGTTGATCTTGAATCCTGCTACTTTACTACATTTGTTTATCAGCTCTAGAAGTCTTCTGGTAGAATTTTTTTTTTTTTGTCTTTTAAATATAGGATCATGTCATCAGCAAACAGAGATAATTTGCCTTTTTCTTTTATTTGTATTCCTTTAATTTCCTTCTCTTGCCTAATTGTTCAGGCTAAAGTTTCAAGGACCATGTTAAATAAGAGTGGTGAGAGAGGCTATCCTTGTCTTCTTTCTGTTTTTAGAGGAAATGTTTTCAGTTTTTCTCCATTCAGTATGGTGTTGGCCTTGGATGTGTCCTATACAGCCCTTACAGTGTTGAAGAAAGTTTCTTCTGTCCCTAGTTTCTCCAGATTTCTTTCTTTTTTTTTTTTTGGTACCAGGGATTGAACTCAGGGTTGCTTACCCACTGAGCCACATCTCCAACCCTTTTAATTTATTTTATTTAGAATCTCTCTAAATTACTTAGGGCCTGGCTAAGTTGCCGGGATTGGCTTTGAACTCGAGATCTTCCTACCTAAGCCTCCTGCGCTGTCTCTAGTGTTTTAAGCATGAATAGGTGTTGTACTTTGTCAAACACATTTCTATCTCCTGCTCTCAAAATTATGGACTTCAGTAATCCATTTTCTTGAAAAGAGTTTGTTTATAGTGGATGTCTTTCTATAAAATTCTGAAAATATCCACAAAGCCCATAGTGAATGGATAGGAATGGGCTTTCTCAAGGTGAAAGGGAGAACACACACACACACACACACACACACACACACATCCAGTCAGTCCAGTGAAAATTTCCCTCAGGTCATCCTTGGATTTTCTTCACTATATATCAAATGCCAGGAGGGCACATTGTAAAGACTAGTTTGTGGTTGGTCTCAGAGTAGAGAGAAGTCTTTTCTATTTAGAAAACTCTGTAGGAATCAGAACAGAGACTGTAAAGATATCTTGCTCCTCTGCTTGTCTGAAGTATTCACTACACATGAGATTAATTTTGAAAATCAATTTATTTGATAAATAAACTGGGCACGGTGGCTCACACCTGTAATCCCAGCGACTCTGGAGGCTGAGGTGAGGGTCGCAAATTGGAGACCAGCCTCAGCTAGTGAGATCCTGTCTCAAAAATTAAAAAGGACGGGAATGTAGCTTAGTGGTAAAGTGCCCTTGGGTTCAATCCCCAGTACTAACAAACAGATCCAAACCAACACCATCACCACCCCCACCATCAGCACCCCCACCAAAACATTGGAAAAAGTAATTGTAAAAACAAATCCTTCAGGGCCGACTGAACTACTTCAGGGTGCAGCGGAGGGTGTCGCTATTACGCAATCCCGAAGGAGTCTGGGGTCCCAGGCAGCAGGTTCCCTTGGACGGGCTTTGATGGGATTAGTGATGGAGATAGCCTGGGACCTCCGTCATAGCAGGCCCTGCCTATTTAAATGCCGGGGACAACCAATCACAGCAAAATCCCCCTCTTTGGGAGGATTTTTGGAGGGGCTCAGTGGGTCTCCCCAGCCCACCAGCTCCCTGTGTGGCCAGTTTCAGGGCGCACATCTCCTCTCCCTCTGGGAAAACGAATGGTCGTAGGTATTTTCTGTGTGCCGACACCGACGGGAGCTTGCTGACATGGAGCAGCCCCCAGGATCGGTACCAAGTGTAGCTCTCGGAGGCGAGAAGCCCCAGCGATTCCCGCAAAGAATCCAAGGGCGATCCTGCAGGAGGGCGCAGGCGCGTGGGGCTGCCGGCTTAGGGACGCCTTGGCTCTGCCGAGTGGGCGTTGATGCGCAGGTCGGTGGCTGCAGGCTGCCCGGAGGGTGAGTGTCCAAGACTGGGCGACGAGGAAGGCGCGGGGTTCAGGTGACCACGCGGTGTTGGAAGTGTTCTGTACCCGGTGGGATACGACCTAAGGACTTCACCACCTGCTGTCTAAGAAGAGGCAAAGCCCTCCATTCCTCTGGTCCTAACACTGCAGTCTTATATGACCTGTGTACATACCCATGCTGAGTTGCTGGCACCAGTCTTTTCCAAAGCCCTTAGACCCAAGGAAAAGTCCCTCCATTCCAGTGGATGAGCCTAGGGAAGAGAAACTGCTTCCTGTGGCGACATCTCTTATTGCCTTGCTGTTCTAACACCAGAAAACTTCCTGTGGATGGGATTAGTTCAGGGGACAGGTGGCTTATAGGGCCGGATGGGAGCAGCTCTCTTGTGAAGATGATTACAAGGTGACCTTGGGCCCTAGGGAAGGGTGTGGGCAGGATGATGTCTGGATACTGGGTTCCTGCGTGCCAGATCTGAGTGGGTCATTGGCCTATCCCACAGCTGGACCAGAACACAATCAAATGTGCCCAAAGGTAGAAAATGGTGCAGGGTTCAGGAGAGATAAGGTAGTTTCTCTGCTTTCTCCTGAGAATCTCCTGCTAGGAAACCAGTGTCGCATCACATCACGAAGGCAGCAGGTGCTTTTTCTAAGATGTCTTGAGCTGCATCCTCCGTACCTGTGGCAGGTGTCCTGCAGCTGGCCAGTTCTGGGCTTAGACTCTCCCCAGGTCATTTCATAGCACCCAGGGGAATCCTGCATGGCGAGGGCTCTCTTGTCCACACTCTGCTTCCTGCAGGGGAAGAACTGCAGCTGTAGCGAGCTCCAGGATGTGATGTGGATCTGTTTCTTGAACTACCCCAGGTAGGTTCTCTGGTCTTGCAGGCTGATGAGTGGGACATGGCTGCCCCTTTTCCAGGCACCAAGGAAATCCAGGATATGAGCCTCCCCGTGGGGAACAGTATCAGTAAAATTTCTTGTTGGCTATGTATGGTGCCACAGGGCTCTGAGGAAGTTGCTGGCAGCTTCCTCCCTCACCTTGCCCCCTTTATGAACCTCCCGGGTAAGATGATGACTCCTGGCTTTTTTCTCTCTGAGGGCCAGCAGATTTCCAGCACCTGAAGGATCATTGTGGTCTTGGAACCAGAAATAAAACTCCAGCTATGCCTGGGAGCCGAGGTCTGCACACTCAGCAATGTGGCTCTTATGGTCATTCCTGAGCGTGCCCTGGGGTCATCAGGATCTCTGGATCGCTGCTCAGGCCCGGTGGCTCTGCCTCACAGGTATCACTACCACCTGGGAAATGGATATTGAAGACCCAGATTTTAATATGCCTGGAAGACACTGGTGGAAGGTTCATGATGTTGGATGGGGCAGTGACATCATGGATATGAACAGAAACACAGGCATCAGAAGCAGAAATAGACAATCAGGATTCCACCAAACTAAGAAGCTTCTGCAGCGGAAATCATTGACAGCGTGGAGAAATAAAAGTATTGGCAAACTATACATCTGACGGCGGGTTTGTCTCCACAACATATAAGGAACTCAAAAAGCTCATAGCGAAAAGCCAAAACCAAAAAGAAACAAACAAAAAACCCCAAGTAAACAATGGGCATTGTGGGATGCTGATTTTAGTTCCAACTCAGAAAGCCAAGGGTCGAGTGTCTTCTCTCATATTCGGAAGCTAAATCAGAGTAAGGCAAATGGGGTCTGTGAGGGAACCCCATGAAAATAGAAGGGAGATCAGTGAAACAGAGGAAGGGGATCAAGGGGGAGCGAGGAGGGACAGGAAAGGGGAGGAATGGAGGAAAAAATCTGGCCAGACTTTTCTGTGTACATATATGAATATCCTGCAGTGAATCTTCCCTGGGTATATCTGTAATGCACTAAATAAAAAACTAGAAGTGATTAAAAGGAAGATCGGTAGAGCAGAGGAAAGGGAATAGGAGGAAGGGGGAGGGAAAGGGGATATACTGAGGACTAAATTAGAGCAAATGGTATTCCTTGCTTGTACAGTTATGCAAAATGAATCCTAATATTATGTATATCTAAAATGAACTAATAGAAAATTAAAAAAACTATGATTTAGTCATTCCATCCTATTTACATGTCCTGAAACATCTCACTGCAGACTCTAAACGTTTATGTTTCATAGCTATTAAAAATCGGGCGTTCTGAGCCCATATGCATGATTACAGGACAGGGGTGATTCTACATCATGTACAATCACAAGAATGAGAATTGTACTCCGTTTATGTAGGATGCGTCAAAATGCATTCTATTGTCATGTACAACTAGAACTAATCAAAAAATTACTGAAGTAAAAAAAAAATAAGAAAAACTCTATGTAGAATGTTTCCTATGAAGAATGGTGGGAACAAAATGCGTCAGCAGTAGATACACACTGGGTCAAGAGCAGGGCTGTGTAAGTTGTGCCCTGCTGCACCATGAGAGGACAAGGGCCCGGGGCCAGCTTCGCTGTGGGCAGAGCACAGAACCTCAGCCACCTGGGCGAGAGGTTTGCCTCTGCAGTGGCAGTGTGGGGAGGACCCACAGAGCTTCCCTGGGACGTAGCCCTCTCCTCTGCAGACACACTGTGGACCTGCGGGTGGTGGTAGGCACAGGACGAAGGTAGCTTCTGTGAGTTGCATGGAGTCGCGGATGCCAGCCCTTCCCTTCTTGCTAACGCGCCATAGGGAACGCCGCCGCCGGGTGTCTTGTTGACTCCGGCACCAGCTCTTCCTCATGCTGCCAAATCCCTCAGGCCCTGTGTTCACACGGGGACAGGGAACACTATCTCAGGATGCTGTGGTCCCCGCAGCCTTGCTGAACCATGATGAAATCAGAGGGGCCAGAGGAGAAGGAGAGTCCAAAACATGTTTTTCCAGCGTGTTTTTCTGTAGGAGGGAGGGGGACAGGTGCGGAGCCCCAGGCAGTGGATCCCCAGAGCCACTGTTAGGGACTGAAGTGGAGCCACGAAGGCTGGGAGTCAGAGTTACAGATTCCAGCCGAGCCAAGGCTGCGGCCTCAGGCCTGTGAGACTCCACGAATGCCTTCCTTGCGCTTTTAGCTGTGCCCTCGATCTGCAAGCACGTCCAACGTACTCCTTTCACAGGCTGAGGGCACTGGGCAGTGGGGGGACTCCATGGTGCCCTGCACAGACACTCCTTCGCCTTGCAGGGACTGAGCCTGTGGACCCAGCCCGCTCCGTCTGCCTCTGTGTTGGACAGACCTGACATGCCGTTGTCTCTGCTGGTTCTCCTCCTCCTCCTGCAGCCTTCGTGTGCTTCAGGGCCCCTGGATTTGTGGAGGTGTTTCCGATACCTGAAGCCAAGTGTCTACCGAGATGGAGACCTGGTACTGGGAGCCTTTTTCCCCCTTTACTACGTGAATCGGAAAGCGCCCATGGCCCGGCTTTATTTTTTACTCAGGCCACATGGTAATGAAGTGCCTCACAGGTGAGTTGCACATTGTTTGTGTTACACGTGGTTATGAGTGTGTGTGTTTGTGTGTGTTTAAATCCCCTGGGACAGTGATAAAAAGTGTGCGTGCAAAGCAGAGTAACACAGCTGATGAGTTCCAAGGTTCTGTCCCTTCTCCATGCACCCGCACCCTTCCATTTCCCTTTTCTTTTGCTCTCCGTGCCTAGAGAGACGGAGGGGAGACACCTGCACCTGCTGTGTGTGTTCCGTTGGCCTGATCCCCATGGTGGAGTTCTCGGAATGAGTGATCCTGTTGGGACCTCAATTCCTCCTAGTACCGGGACTCTGGAGTGGGACCCCAGGTGGCTTAGACACTGTGCCCTGGCGTGAGGTCACTGTTGTACTCGGGGCTCATTCTGGGTGCCCGCTGCTACAAAGGGCGCTGTCGAAATGTGCCTCATAGAAAAGCCATCACCCTAAACACCCTAACATCCTACAAAAGATCTGAAACTCACTGAATCCATTCAGAGGTGAGGCATTTGTTCCCTGAGGCTGAAAGCCAAGGATTTCCTTGGCATCTTGCTCGTTTCTTCAGGAAAAATACAGAAACCACTTAACTTCTGGGCTTCTTGCAACAGCATGGCCCGCGTCTCTAGCAACTGAGCTACTACGCAGGTGCTTAGTGAGGCTTCCCAGCAGACGGCCTGCACTCTGGTTGGAACAGTCGAGTCTGCTTGTAAAACCTGCAAGGTTTCAACATGCCACGTCCCCAGATGATGGTTTGGGAAAACGCAATTTCTTTTGTTGGGGTGCCTCTACCCTTAGTGGTCCCCTTGTTATTTCAGCAGGTGGCCTTTGCCTGGAGGGAGGGGATAGTGGAGCTGCTGGTCTCTGGGGTGGGATTCCAGCCTTGAAGTTTCTCATCCGGATGAAGACCTTTGTCCCCTCTAGCTGTTTTGAATGTCCTTCCTTTTTTTGTCTCCTCTTCTGTTACTGAACAACAAACAGTTGGGGTATTTTGTGGCCACCACTTCATACAGGTGAATTCTCTGGTTGGTGGCAGCTACAGGTTGTGTTCGTTCTCTCGGGGCTGGAGAGGCAGGAAGTGATGAAGAGGATGAGCCTCTAATCTCAGGGGCTCTGTGAGGACCCGCCTTGTCCCTGAGGCCCAGGGAGATGGTGGGAGTCTCCAGTCCAAGTCACAGAGCTGGGGTCTGACCTAGCACTCTGCCTTCCATCCTCCAGCCAGAGAAGTTTCTGGCCAGGCCTCCTGCACGTGGCTGTTTGGCCCTGGCGTGTTCTGTTTCTAGACTTGTGTATGTCCCAATGTGCGCACAGACTGCACTTCACTCAGAGATGCGGCTTCTCATCCCTAACAATAGAGCATGAATGTGTTTTCCTGCGACGAATTGACTTTTCCCTTATTATTTCCATGCCTACTAAGTGTCATTTTCCATAGATATGCCTAAGCTTATTTACATAACACTTGGACATTTGGGAGGTGGCTCAATTTGTATGCCTTTGAGTAATGCCTTGTTTATTCCTCTTTTAAAACAAGCTTTTCTTAATCCTCTGATTAAGAAAATTAACTGGGGCAAAGTTGTTGCACTAAGAGATGTGCTTGCTTATTCATAAGCCTTTGCTGCTTGTTTCTAAATGCTTCTGGGAAAGCGGCATCTTTTCTTCCTCCCAATAGAAACCCTGTGTTCTTTTGCAGTTGCTCTTGCTTCTCAACCCTGGCCAGCATGAATCTCATTTGTTTCTCTATGGATTTGCTCATTCTGGACATTTAGTATAAATGGGTTCATATAATTTGTGATCTTTTGTGAGGGGCTTCATTCAAATTGTGCCAGGTTTTTTTTTTTTTTCTTTTTGGTACCAGGGACTGAACCCAGGGGCACTTAGCCACTGAGCCACATCCACAGACATTTTTATTTTTCATTTTGAGACAGAGTTTCACTAGGTTGCTTACAGCCTTGCTAAATTGCTGAGGCTGGCTTCATACTTGTGATCCTCCTGTCTCAGCCTCCTGAGCTGCCGGGATTATAGGCATGTCCTGGCCTTTGTGGCAAGTTCTAAAGATTCTTTTGCGGTGTAGCATGGATCAGTTAGTAATGTGCTTTTAAAAAAAAATATCTTCATATCTTGGTCTCTTTGGGGCTCAAGGTACTTCTAGTTGCAGAGAATAAGAAAGGAAGTGTTATATGTTCTTCAATTTGCTTGACATAATTTGTAGGATTGTTATTATCTCTAACTTCAAGGTTTGACAAAATGTACCAGTGAAGCCAGCATAGATTGCTCTTGAGGCTTTGGGTTCTGGAATACATCTTCCTTTATCCTAACATTTCCTCTTTTTCGACACCGTGTTGGGTTCCATTAGCTACTGTCTCATGTAGAGTGGTGGTAGCCAGATTCGTGAGTGGAACGAGAAAAAATAATCTTTTCTTTTAATTTTGTGTTGAGATTATTTGAGGCTCATGAAAACTGGCTGGAGAGGTCTCCGTTGTATTCTGTGCTACAGATTTTATCATCTGCACATCATACGTAGAAGAGTAGCAAAGGATGCTGGTAAGGCAATCAATATTTGGGGCTTTTGAGTGGCCACGTGGACAGTAAGCTTACAGATCTGACTTGGACACTTATGATCTCTTCAGACTTCTATAGGTTTGCGCAGCATCGAGAACTCAGCCTCTCGCAGGTCTGAAGTTGGGGAAAAAGAGAATTCACCTAGCCAACTTTAAACTGATGTCAAGTGTTAACAGTACCAAAGGTGAATAGTTCCTTCATCAAGGAAAATCACAGGAAATCAGACAAAGTATTCCCGAGTAAAGAAAATTTGAATTCACTGTTCTTATGATAATTCAGATAAATAAAATTAAGCCTCAGGCAGGTCTCAATGGCAGTGTTAGGGATCTATTTGGCATGCAACAACTTGGTTCTCTACCTGAGCCCCAAACTTCCTTCAAGTATTTCTAGCAAAGAAACCAATTATACTATTTGCTGAGACAACAGAGGAAAATGTCAAATTCCACAGGCGAAGCTGCTGAGCACAGAATGACTGGACACAGGGGAGCAGGCACCCCTCCACACACCGTTCTTGATTGGGAAAATTCCTCCTTGTTGACTGTGCTAGACTTGCTGTCTCAGGCCCTCCCCATTTATAGGACTGTATTGGATATGGAAAATGACCCCAAGATAGTGTGGCCTTGGAAAGGGAGTAAAAAAGAAAGCCATATACTGATAGCTTTCATCTCTTGCAAGATAAATCCTTTTCAGATACTGGCCACTGGTGGGGAGACAGTGTTTCATCAAATCTAGAACGACAGTCTCTAGGAAACACTAATGCCTTCCAAGACAAATCCTCTCCAGGTGCTGGCCACTGACTCCCAACCCAAACACCCACATTCCTGAGTGCCCAAACTGACATGCTCACTAAATCACCCATACCCTACACAAGTCCAGTCCCCTCCTTTGTTCAGTGGCTCATTTTCCCACCAGAAGAGTGAGTCCATCAGAACCATGACTCCATTCCCGAATAAAGGCTTCAGGCTGATCTGTGAAATTTGTGTCCGGCCCGGTGTCTTTGTGCCAACAGACCGTACAAAACCAAGTCTGTCCAGTTGACAGCTATATCATCAGCTGATGTCACGTCACCCCACTCAGGGCCCTGCAAACCTCCCAGAGTCCTGGGAACCTTGCTCACACCAGCTCTGTGTGCCAGGGCAGGACCTCACATGGGAAGCCTGGGGTGAGACTTCCTGCCCCTGGACTTGGCTGAGGAGTAGCCTGAATGATAGTCCTTGACCTTTCTTTCTAATGCTGCTCCCTCTGTCAGGTGGTTTTGGAAGAACTACCAGTATGTGCTGGCTTTCTACTTTGCTGTCGAGGAGGTCAACAAGGACTCGCACCTGCTCCCCAACCTGACCTTGGTTTCCACATCTACAATGCCTTTCACAGTGACCACAGGACCCTGGAGACTGCTCTGCTGTGGCTCTCTGGAGGCACCAAGATTCTCCCGAACTACAAATGCCAGACTCAGAGGAAGTCCATTGCTGTTGTTGCAGGGACAGCATCAGCATTCTCAGCCCAGATTGGAACGCTTCTGGAGCTCTACAAGACACCCCAGGTAAGCGGGTTGTAAAGTCTGGAAAGAGATGTTTGGGTCTCCCCAGTGTCACTCACTTACCTCTGATCAGAGGAAATGTGGAGGTCGAGCGCATATTATACCCCAAGGTGGGTTAGGTGGGAAGGTCCCCGTGGATTCTCCACATTCTGAGATTATCAGCAGTGGAAAGAGAAGGAGCTGGGGATACCTAGAGTCTCAACCAAGGATACTTTCTAGGGCTACTGTGTCCATCCCCCAGCCACTGGGGACATTGGCTGCTGACAGCTCACAGCTGTGTGCCTCCTAGGAAATATCCTCAGCCAAGAACCTGCCTATCCTAGGCCACAGCCATCTCAGGGGCAGCCAGAAGCCAATGACCATCATGTGGGGATGGTAATAGCTGGGTGTCTGGGTTCTATTTGGAGCAGCACTGAAGGCCACCACAGTTCCAGGGATCCCAAGGGCTGGCTGAGGCCATTACACCCATTGTGGTCACCTAGTCCATTTGCCTAGCCTGCCTTGCTCACCTCCACCCATGCTGATCCCCTGCAGGCACCCCAGGGACCCCTGCACGTGCAAGTCTCCACACCACAGGCCTTTCCAGGGCACCTGTCCAACACAAGTGCAATCAAGAGGCATGACTGCCAATCATAGCATCAGCTTAGGTGAATCCTGTTCTGGGAGAATTAAATTTTATAAAATCAAAGAGGATAGGTGAGAGCACTGTGTTCTTTAAGACAACATAAGTTTTGTTCATAAATGAAGTCCAAAGTACCAAGAGATCCATGTAGGAAAGATTTTCTTTCTCAGAGTTTACATCCAGTACCGATTGCTGGGGATAAAGGACGAGGCAAACATGCCATCTCGGTGAGGCTTCATCCAAAGGTCTCTGTTTCCTGCCACAGGAGATGAAAACACATGGATTTCACATGTCCTTTCCTAAAGGTAACAGCACTGAACGGTCCTCCGCGCGCCCAGAGTGAGAGAAGTGGGTAATCTCTACAGCCGTCTTTCCCTAATCCGAAAAGTATTTCATTCAATGGCTTTCTCATATACGACCTTCCTTATCCCTTCCCCTGGAGATACAACCCCAAATCCCCATAAACTCAGAATCATATCTTTCTTTGCTCACTTAGGTCACATATGGACCTTTTGATCCCATGCTAAGTGATAAAGACCAGTTCCCATCGCTCTATCAGATGGCCCCCAAGGACAGCTCTCTGGCCCATGGAATGGTCTCCTTATTGTTGCACTTTGGTTGGACGTGGGTGGCACTCTACATATCTGATGATTTGAAAGGGGAGCAATTCCTGAGGGATCTGAAAGCAGAGATGGTAAAGAATGGTATCTGTGTGGCCTTAACGGAAAAGCTCCCTGACACTAAGATAACATATGGACCAAGCGATGTCACCTTCATGAGTAGGATCAGAGTCTCCTCTGCAAATGTGCACATACTCCATGGTGAGTCAGGGAGCCTCATCACCGTGGACATGGCAGCCGAATTCTTTTTAACCACAGGGAAGGTGTGGATCATGGTGGCCAAGTGGGATATCGTCCTGTATGAGATGAACCACATGCTACACTCTTTTCATGGAAGCTTCTCATTCTCACCTCACAAGGGAGACATCCCTGGCTTCAAACGCTTTCTCCAGACAGTGAACCCTTCCCAGTACCCAGAGGACTTTTACTTCAGTGAATTGTGGGCTTATTCTTTTGACTGCTCACCTGCTGGATCAATCTGTGAAAAATTTGGAGTCTGCCAACCAAATACTAGAGCTCATGCCAGGAAATATGGACATGATGACCCTATCTGACTCCAGCTACTTCATCTATAATGCTGTCTACGCAGTGGCCCATGTCCTCCATAACATGCTTTTGGAGAAAATTGAAATGGGATCTCCAGAAGATGCAGACCAGCCTAGGCTGCATCCCTGGCAGGTAAACTTCCTCCAGAAGCAGAGCATGCCCTGAGCACCTGATACCACCCGCAGGTGCTTCACTGAGGTGTATCATGGCCATGTGTTCATCTCAAGAGCAGCAGGATCAGGCAAAATGGAGTGTGGGTTCTTTCACACTGGTTATAGGTACATCTGTAGGTGTTATCTGTGTGAGGAGAATTCTGCTACTAGGAGTTTCTATTTCAAGTTATTAGAAAATTGAATCAGAAAAACATTTTTCTATTTTAGGATGAAATGCTGTCAAATATCCAAACACAGCTTATGACAAAACAGATCAAAAACTGTAGATCAAGTGTCAGAAAATATGGATGACATGACCGTATCTGATTCTAGGTATCTCTTCAATAATCTTGTATGTGTACTGGCCAAAGCCCTCCATGAAATACTTTTTTGAAAATAAAAATAGGTTCTACCCATTTCAAATGTAATATCTAAAATGACTCTCCAAAATAAATTTTTAAACGTTCTTCTAAAACTTGCAATATTCATGGGAACAGGGACTATGGCCCCATGTTAAAATATGAGACCACTGATGACGTACATAAGCTCAGACCATCTCCCCAGGGTCTGATGTGGATTTGTCTGGATGTTAGCTGTGGCTCATCTGAATCCATGACCCATGTATGGAATACATTTATAAACTTCTGTTCTCATGTGCAATAGACAAACTCATTTATTCTATTTGTAGGAAATGTCAAATAAATTTAGTATGTAGGCAAAGGCAAATGTGTGCATGTACAAATCAGCACTAGAAAGTTTAGTTCATCATCTAATTTCTAGTTTTTACTAACAATGATAATATTCGATATGCCATTTTTGTGCTTATTTTGAGTTGATGTTTAGAAGAGATGACTTTGTCAAGATGAGTTCCAAAGATGTGATTATGCTTCAACTTTAAGTAATCAAATAATTCAAAAATAGTTTTTTCTTTTTATGCAATGAGAGGTTGATTATTTCCCACAGCACAGTGTCATGGGGCCCGGAGATTCCAGGGTTAGCTCACTTGATCAACAACCTCATTAGAATCAAGAGTTTTGATTTTGGGACATAGATAGCTCCCTCCAATGTCACAAGACAATTTCATTCTCACTTGAAAAAGTCAGAAAGCATAGACAGAAAACCATTCCTGTGATGTCCCTCAAAGCCTTATTGAGGTATAACTGATATGCAAAGTTGCACATGTTTAATCTTTGCAATTTGATAAATTGTGACATGTAGGTGCCAGGCTGCCATAACTACAGCCAAGCCCACGCCAGGCCCCCAGGGGCAGCACCCTGGAACCATTCTGATGGAATTCCGTCACTCCTTCCTCGTTTCCATGGGGAGGAGAGGACTTTCCTCTTCACCCTCGGGGTGGTGGTCACCCAAATAGCACCCAGCCTCTGTAGGGGGAAAAACCGAGAGCAGGGGGTGGAAAAGCAAGACCGGGTAGCCCATGTGCACCTTCTACCTCTAACACGAGCACCCTCCACACGTCCAAATTCTGTCTCTTCTCCAGCTTCATCTGTTCCTGAAAAAAATCCAGTTTACAAACAGGGCTGGGGACCACATCTCCCTAGGTGAGAACAGCAGCCAGATGGCCCAGTATGATATCCACAACACTGTGAACTTCCCTGCTGGACTTGGGCTGCTGGTTAAAGTAGGAGAGTTTGTCTCTGGGAGTCCACGTGGTCAAGGCTTGGTCATCAGTGAAGAGATGATAGAGTGGCCTATTGGATTCACAGAGGTATGATCCCATTTCAGTATTGGATTCATGGGAGGGATCTAAATGGGGTCCTGATGTGAAACCAGCTCTGACCCTTTAGCCCAGCACTAAGCTCACCCTTCTTGACTTGAACTCTGTGATCTTGCTTTTGCATGTTCTGGACTAGTACCTACGGGAAGAGAAGTTTGTAGAAGCAATTAAAGTTTGGGTATATTTATTCATGCAGTGGTGATAAAATTGAACAAAGTTGATGAGCAAAGATAAAGATAAAAATACAGATGCATAAATACCAAATATATCCCTGCATATATCCTGAAACCCTTAGTCATAGGTGGTCTGAATCCTTATTATGTTTTTTTTTTTTTGGTACCGGGCGTTGAACTCAGGGGCACTCGACCACTGAGCCACATCCCCAGCCCTATTTTGTGTTTTATGTAGAGACAGGGTCTCACTGAGTTGCTTAGCGCCTTGCTGTTGCTGAGGCTGGCTTTGAACTCGCGATTCTCCTGTCTCAGCCTCCCTAAGTGCTGGGACCTTATTATGTTTTAATGCACTTAAAACACAAGTTGATTGTGGATTACTACACCATTCACCTCTTGGGAAGTATTGTTTCCATTTTTCATTGTATTTTGGATACTATTCAGTCTTCAACATTTGGTCTGCTCAGCATCGGTTTCAACACTGACATGACTTCACGTCATCTTTTCACAATTGGACATTCCCAGGCAATTTTGTAAATGATTTACATAATAATCATGTTTTGCATGGATAATTTTTTTCCTTTTTTTTTTGGAGGTGGTATTTGGGGATTGAACTCAGAGATGTTCTACCATTGAGCTACATCCCCAGCCCTTTTTTATTTTTATTTTTTCATTTTGAAACAAGGTCTCACTAAGTTGCTCGGGCTGGCCTTGAACATGTGATCCCCCTGCCTCAGCCTCACTGAGTCGCTGTTGTGGCTGGGATTACGGGGGTGGGCCACCTCGCCTGGCTCATGATACATTCTTAATTTCTGGATATCAGTGCCCTACCTGGCCTCGGAAGCCCAGGAGTGTGTTAGCCACAATCTGTGTTTTGTAACGCATGGGAACCTCCCACTAGGCTCTCTCCTAATGTCGCGGGTACCTCCCAACAGCGCCACCCTGGGGACAAGGCCCTTAACTTAGGGACCTTTTGGGGATGCTGCTCATATTCAAATCAAAGCACCAACTGAGAGTGTGAGGGCATAAGCAAATATTTTCAGGCACACAAGTCCCTATGACCACATAAAAACCTCTTGGATCATGAAGTTAAATATGAAGAGAGAAAAATCCAGGAAGTATGTCTGGTGATGGCAAAATCAAAGCCATCTGGCACTGCGATGGTATTTTATAATCAGTTGGGAAGGAAGGATGCTAGCCAACCATGGCAACCCAGGATAGTCGTCTGGGCATCAGGAAAGACGGTGGTGGTTGGGAGTTGTAGTGATGATCCTCTGTTGAAGGTCAAAGTCCTTTCTTAGGAGGAGAGAGATTGTGACATTCTCTTAAAGCTGCTGATGATGTGCAGGATCGTGACCTGGGCTCTCTTTTCCCTCAGACTCCTCGATCTGTCTGCAGCCAGAGCTGTGGCCCAGGATTCAGGAAGGTCCCACAGGAAGGAAGGCCTGTCTGCTGCTTTGCTTGTGTGTTTTGCCCAGAGGGACACATTTCCAATCAGACAGGTAGAAGATGTAGAGCTGCCCTAGGATAGCTCACATCTCTAACTATTTCTCAGTAAAAAGAAACCAAACATAGTGGCGTCCTCTTGGGATCAGAATGCACCACTGATCTGCATTCACCCACTCACTCACACATTCAGTATATTCTTTTATTTATTCTTGATTATCGGTGCATTATAATTATACAGAACAGCGGGATTCATTATTCCCTATTTGCACATGCACACGATCAGTATGTCCATTGAACGCGTAGGCTCTTGACAGGCAGTGCTCACCCGTTGGGCTCAACTGTGAAACTGACTCCAGTGGTCACCTGTGTTGACTGTCCAGTGCTGCACAAGACAGTCTCAATCTGAGACTTCCTGGTGGGCCCGGTTAATGTCTACTGGTGATGTGGAAGATGTTGCATCCTCAGGGTGTGGGTGATTGAAGGGGTGAAATCAACATGTAGAGAAGAGGACTGGTGTGTTCCATGTCCAGAGGATTAGTGCACCACAAGTCAGGGTGAGTTGTCATGGAAACACCTGGTTACATTTTGGACCATGTCCCAAACACCAGGTGAGGTATTAAGTACGTGTACTTAATACAGGACCCTAACCTTGGGAATATTATAATACGATAAGGTAAAGGAACATGTTAACATATGAAGACATAATATTTTAATAAAAGGCATAATCCAGTGTCCCTCAAAGCAGTGTTTACCCAAGATATAAATCTAAGGATTTATATATCAAAACAAAACGTGTTCTTGTTAAACACAATATGTTAAAGGGATAGTTTAAATGGCCTCCATTTTTCAAAATATAAAGAATAAATGTAAGGATTGAAATTTCTAAATAGCACTGTGTATTCCCATCCTCTCACTAATAGCAGTTGTTTGGTTTGAATCACTGGGCAGAATAGTTATCTTCAGGTATGGTTAAGTTGACAAGATAACAATCTCCCTGTTTGTGAAAGATTTGAAACACCAAATAAGCACATAGAACAAAAAGAGAAAGAAGAGAATACAAGGGCTTGGATTGTAGCTCAGTGGTAGAGTGCTTGCCTACCACATGGGAGGCCCTGGATTCAATCCTCAGCACCACATAAAAGTAAATAAATAAGATAATGAAAAAGAAAAAAGAGAATACAAGACTCAGGGTCCATAACACAACATAGCCACACTTCTGTGTGCCAAGCATGTCTCTGAGACAGAAACCAGGAGCCCCTGTTCACTCTGTGAAAAGGAATGAGGATCTTTTTTTTCCCTTGGTACCAAAGATTGAACCCAGGGGTGCTGAACCACTGAGCCACATCCCCAGCCCTTTTTATATCTTATTTTGTGATGGGGTCTCACTGAGTTGCTCAGGGCCTTGCTAAATTGCTGAGGCTCGTTTTGAACTCACGATCCTCCTGCCTCAGCCTCCTGAGCTGCTGGGATGACAGGAATAAGCCACCATGCCCAGCTAGGAATGAGGATCTTAAGAAAAAGATGTGCAAGGGAATCCCTCTGAATTCCTTCAGAATCTTGTTCTGTTGCATGAATACTACCTAAAAGGACTGAAAAAACCCTTACGGCAAGACTAGGCAAACTACTGACTGTTTCCACAAACAAAATTTAATAGAAACATAGGCACGTCCATTAACATCCTGTGCCCCACAACTGCTCCTGCTGTAGGAGCAGAGCCGAGCGGCTGCGTTGGGGGACCACAAGGTGTGCGAAGCTCTCAATATTTATGATCTGCCACTTTATGAGAAAGGCTAACCAACCAGGCTCTCAGCTGTAGATAATGGAAACTTCAAAAAAAATACAATCTATTCTTAACAATTGTGTGAAATATCTATTGCTGAGAGGTTAATTATTTAAATTCCATTCAACATTCAAATGTTTTCCATTTGATCTGTTGTCAATATTTATATGGAAATACTAACAAGACTAGTCACAGAAAAATGAAAATGTGGGATGAGGAAAGACTAGTTCTGCCGGATAGCAAGTTATATATAAAAAGAAACCAGTGGGCAGCCGGGCGTGGTACAGTCAGGAGGTCCTGGGAGGTTTCTGTGGCGTGTCAGGAAAGCTTTCATGGTGGTTGCCTTGGGCTGATCCTGCAACACAGGGCTTCCCGGAGGGAGGTGCAGGGCTGGTAGAGAGGAGGTGTGGGAGGAAGTCACAGCCTTGCTGATGTCACTGAGCCCAGAGACACCGGCCACCCGCTGAGGGTCCTGTTGGAGTGCGTTTGGTCTCCCCTGCAGCTGGAAGCGTTCTCCTGCTCAGGAAAGTAGCTGCCACTCTGGTGTGTCTCTGTGTGACATCGCAGGCAGTCTGTACTCACAGTGACTGTGCACAGGTGACATTTTCTTCAACAAAATGAAGATATTGTGGAAAAGAAACACTGAACCTTTGCTTTTCCCCCAGATGCAGAGCAGTGTGTCCAGTGTCCTCCACACAAGTACCCTAACAGTGAGAGGATTCGCTGCCTCCCCAAGATGGTGACCTTCCTGGCCTTTGAGGATCCCCTGGGCATGGCTCTGGCCTGCACAGCGCTCTGCTTCTCTGCACTCACAGCTGCTGTCCTTGGGGTCTTTGTGAAGCACAGGGACACTCCCGTAGTCAAGGCCAACAACAGGACCCTCAGCTACATCCTGCTCGTCTCCCTCACCTTCTGTTCTCTCTGCTCCTTGCTCTTCATTGGCCGTCCCAACACAGCCACCTGCATCCTCCAGCAGACCACGTTTGGACTGGTGTTCACTGTGGCAGTTTCCACTGTCTTGGCCAAAACTGTCACTGTGATTCTGGCCTTCAAGGCTCTGAAACCTGGAAGAACAATGAGGTGGTTGTTGGTATCAGGGGCCCCTAACTTCATCATCCCCAGCTGCTCCCTCCTCCAGCTGACTCTCTGTGGAGTCTGGCTGGGAACCTCTCCTCCCTTTGTGGACACAGACCCACACTCTGAACGTGGCCACACCATCATCACGTGCAACAAGGGATCAGTCACTGCCTTCTACTGTGCCCTGGGATACCTGGGCTCCCTGGCCCTGGGGACCTTCATGGTGGCCTTCCTGGCCAGGAACCTGCCTGACACCTTCAATGAAGCCAAGTTCCTGACCTTCAGCATGCTGGTGTTCTGCAGTGTCTGGCTCACCTTCCTCCCTGTGCACCACAGCACCCAGGGCAAGGTCGTGGTGGCCGTGGAGGTCTTCTCCATCCTGGCCTCCAGCTCAGGGCTCCTGGCCTGCATCTTTGCCCCCAAGTGCTACATAATTCTCAGAAGACCTGATGAGAACTCTTTCAAAGGTTTAAAAGATAAAAGAGTTTCTAAAGGAAATAGGCATTCTAAGAGTTTATCTCATAAGTCTCTAGCACATTTTTAGGATTTTGAACCACAAACTATCCTGAGTTTACATCCCAGTAT
This sequence comes from Geosciurus inauris, assembly GCA_004024805.1. Lineage (NCBI taxonomy): Eukaryota > Metazoa > Chordata > Mammalia > Rodentia > Sciuridae > Geosciurus > Geosciurus inauris. The sequence goes on from PVHX01003490.1 coordinate 129,292, forward strand.
CATAAAATAAGTGAAACTGACTTACTATTTTAGATCCACTTCCTTTTTAAAAAGTCATTGTGTAAAACTAACAGCCACTTATTGAGTTATTTACAAACATGAATACTATTATCAAATTATGATGGTCTCTGAAAATGTGCATATTTTGTTAACTTCTATTTTATTTATCAATTGATGGTCCCTCAATATTCATATTTTGATAAGGTATCTAAGTTATCCCTGTTTTATGTTCTGTTTTCCTCAGACTCATTTAGAGTTTGTTACTGTTAGCATCACTATGTACTTGGAAATTTTTCCTGAATACAGAACTAATTAGTCAAGTTCAATGTTTTCACCTGAGTACTCTATTTCCCCCAAGTCCCTTATTAAACAATCATTGTCCAACTGTTTTGAAACACCCTGCATCACATGCATGTATCGTGTTAATCTATCCATGAAAGTGATTTTAAAATCACGTGCTGTAGCAATGTACTGCATTTCGTTTTTTGCCTTTGCTAAGGTTTTCTCTTTCCAGATCCTCCCTTGAAGACAATGATTTTTTCAGGTGAAATTCACATAGTGAGTGTGAACTGTTTTAATGTGACCACATCGCCGGCACCTATCATACGTACGTTCTTTGTACATAGCGCCTTCACAAGGCTGTGCTAGTGCCAGCTCGGTGTACCTTTGAAATATTTCCACTGCCTTATAATCAAACTCTTTGTCTATTAAATCATTGCTTGCAAATCCCCTGACCTTGGTCTATAACCATGATCTCCTTGTTAGAGTCAAGTATGGATTTACCTGTTTTTTTTTAAACCTTTGATATACTTTTTGATAGTTTTAAAACAAGGAAGATTACATGTTCACAAAATACACATGTGGGTATATTTGTACATGCATATATATACATACATACATTCGTATTTTCAAAGCAGAGGAATTCTGTAAGTGGCTTCTGGGGAGGAAAGAAGGAAGATGGTGCAGAGCAGTACCTGAGTGTATATGAGTCCATGGAGGTATTTTGGTTCTTGGGTTGAAAGTACTAATTTTATGGTTAAACACACTAACTTAAATAAAATAGTCATGTGTGGAAAATTATATTTAAAAATTAACTACACACATTTACAAATTTATATCTAGTTGCAATCTGATTCAAAGTATTGCACCATAGTTTTAATTTATGCAAACTGTTAATGTGCCATATTGGAATAATTTATCATAATGTTTAACTTATCTATACAACCTGTTGGAAAGACGAGCATGGAGATATAGTTGAAAATAAGGACAGGAAACAGTATGCATTATTTCCATAAAGCTAACTGAAGAATGTGTCATGAACAGTTCCTTCAGTATTAAGAAACAAAAAAGTAGCTGGGCGCAGTGGCACACACCTGTAATCTCAGCACTTTGGGAGGCTGAGAGAGGAGAATCGTGAGTTGAAAGCCAGCCTCAGCAACGGCGAGGCGCTAAGCAACTCAGTGAGACCCTGTCACTACATAAAACACAAAATAGGGCTGGGGATGTGGCTCAGTGGTCGAGTGTCCCTGAGTTCAATCCCTGTTACCAGGAAGGAAGGGAGGAAGGAAAGAAGGAAGGAAGGAAGGAAGAAAAAGATTCCATAAACACAAAGCCACATGCACTGGAATCTGTCAGTCCAGGTGGATTTACCTGTTCTTGATAGTTCCTGTCAGTGGGGTCACACACTACATGCCTGCCATCTTTCACTTAACGTTAGGTTTTAGGTTCATGCACAACATAGCAGGTGTCTGTCTCACGCAGAGCCCAGTTGTGCCAGGCCAGAGGGGTAGGTTGCCAAAAGGCTGAAGGAAGTGCCGGAGACAGCTCGCGAGACACGGGATGGGAGGGGGAAGCTCACAGGGATCAGACTGCTCCAGGAAGGGTTCAGTGGCAAAGGGCTGAACAGAGCACCCCATCCCCCACAGCGCTTTGCCAAGCTGAGCCACTTGTCCCTCACGGGGGATTTGTCCTGTGGCAGCAGCTAGATGAGTGGCAGGTGTCCTTCCCCTGGGGTCCTTGGTTCTGCCCCTGTGCCTACTGTGAGAGGGCTTCTCCATCAGGCTGAGGGGCACCGTCAGCATCAGCTGGCTCATCTGCTTGTATGAGCAGCATTTCAGGGAGGAGCTGTCCTGGCGGAGGTGCAAAAAGCAACTTTCTGCAGATCACATTGGTGATCTTGTCTTGGTTCCCATTGTGCTTGAGAGAGAACCAGGGCCCTTCAAGGAGATACCTACCAGCACATTCCTGGCTCTTCTGTTTCCTTAGCTTGGTTAGGTTTTAGGGAACAGAAAGGGACATGGTGTTCTACTGTTCCCTTTCTTTAAAGATGACACAGTATCTTTCATTCCTTTTTATGACTGCATAACATTCCATTCCGCAGGTATATCACATTGTTTTCCCCATTCATCCAGAGATGGAAGTGTGGGTTGTTTCCACCTTTTGCTTTTACGATTAGAAGCTCTGAACACTTGTGTACAAGGATTGGTTTGGATGTATGTTTTCAGTTCTTTTGGGTTTGCACCGAGTGGTGGGATGGCTGGGTCACATGGTCAATTCCAGCTTTTGAGGAAACACCTGGGTGTTTCCCCCGCTGGCAGCACCATTAGATAGCCGCACCAGCAGTCTATGAGGGTGTTACCATGTCCTATCTGAGGCTACAGTTGGGGTTGCCCCCAGTGGGGTAGCAGGGATGTTCTCCTAAGGGACCATCCCAAACCATCCTGAGATGAGAATTGTTGAAATTCCTACAGGTGCTTCCAGGGTGACCAATGAGATGCATTTACAAGCGGAGTTGACATGTGCCCATATAGAGATATAACAGCAAACCCCACTATTATGTATAATAGAAACATCATAAAATTTTACTGTGTTATTCTTACGTGCTGCAAAGCTTGAGGAACCTTAGAATGATCGAAAATTTCTCATTCCTAATTTACGTTAGAAAAACCTGGCGTTCTGGGCTGGGATTGTAGCTCAGTGGTACAGCGCTTGCCTCGCATGCGTGAGGCACTGGGTTCAATCCTCAGCACCGCATAAAAATAAACAAAATAAAGATATTGTGTCCATCTACACTAAAAATAAAAAAAGAGAAATGCTTTAAAAAAAAGAAAAAGAAAAACCTGGCATTCTGTGACTCAGGAGGCTGAGGCAGGGGGATCACAACTTTGAGGCCAGTCTCAGCAACTTAGGGAGCACTTGTCTCAAAATGAAAAATTGACCAAGGCTTGGGGACATGGCTCAGTGGTAGATCGCCCCTGCGTTCAATCTCCATGTATATATACGTATGGAAAAACCCCAAAGATATCATTCTGCCATCTTAGCCCCTCCCTCAGTTATTCTGAAGCATTTTGGAACTTGTCCAGGGGTACAAACTCCCTAGCTGTCTTTCATGCTAGTCAAGATCCAAGCCCACAGCCTCCACACCAGCTAGAGAGGAATTTATCATCAGCTCTCCGTGTAGACATATTGGTCATTTGAGGAACGTTTTGCCCAAAATTATAATACAGGTGAACCTCACTAGACTTGCCTCATCTTGCTCTTCTCTCCATTTCGAGGCTAAAGACAACTACCAGCTATCATGGCTGAAAACGCAGGCAAGAGGAGTTTGGGATGGTGCAGAGTTCCTGGAAGGTCTCTGCCTGTTCCCAGAAGAGACATGAGTGTTCTTGCCCTTTATTTGCTGATCTCCGCTCATTGATGGTGCCTACATCTGCAACCCCTCAGACTCCTGAGTAGAGAAGTTGATTGAGAGCATGGGCTTCCACTTCTCCATTTTTTTTTTTTGGTACTGGGGATTGAACTCAGGGGTACTGGACCACTGAGCCACATCCCCAGCCCTATTTTGTGTTTTATGTAGAGACAGGGTCTCACTGAGTTGCTTAGCACCTCGCCATTGCTGAGGCTGGCTTTGAACTCGTGATTCTCCTGTCTCAGCCTAAGTGCTGGGATGACAGGTGTGCGCCACCTGGCCTGGCTCCACTTCTCCATTCTTTGGCCACTGAATGAAACTTCTTTCTCCCCAACATTCGTCTCTTGGATGTTGGATTTTCTATGGGATGGACTTCTGGACTGGGGTTTGGTGACACAAGCTGTACCTAACACCAGTGGGATCAGGATTTCTTGGGGGTGGACAGAGTCATAGTGGTGATTCGAATCAGGTGGAGAGCCATTAAAGTCATCTTGTAGAGAACAATTCCATTGCCTGGGCTTAATCCCAATTAGAGTTAAGTGATGTCAGATGATAAATCTGGAGTCCTGGGTGCCACCTGAATCTGCTCTGAGTATGAAAGGAGTCACACTCGGGCTTTGGGCGGCTCTTGGAGGGAAGAGGAGCTGGGAGCAGCCTTAGAGCTCAGGCAGCCTGCACCGTGGAGGCGGGCGCTGAAGACGCTCTTGCCCTTGAACAGCAAAGGTACTGAGCCACCCTCCTGGGTAAGTAGGCTTCTGGTGAGGTTGTCACCAGTCCCTCGCTGGCCCCTGAACCTTGTCGACCCAGTGCAAGTCCCCAGGTGATCAGAAGCAGGCCAGGTGTTGCTCCACCCCTTCCTGGCTCAGCATCCTGTTGGGGAGTCTGTGCGGGGCGGCCCCCACGTGCCCACCCGTCAGCTGCCAGCCGCAGGGAACACGTCCTCTCTCGCCCCTCAGTCCTTGCTGGTTTCTGGCACAGCCTCCTAGCCTCTGCCCCGGGGTTGCCTCTTGACACTTCCTGACACTCTTCTGTGCTAACCAGGCAGGTCAGGAGAACAAGTTTCATTTCCCCCTTGGATATTAAGCCTTAGCTGGAAGATGTGGAGACGGGAATTGTTATTGGTATCTTTAAGGAAATGCATCGGCTGATGGAGGATGGTGAGGACGGGCTGGAGGCGGAGGCTGCTAGGCAGGGATTGGAGAAGGGCTAGCAAGGTGGACCGGCACCCGGGGGGGCGGCCAGTCAGTTCAGGTGGTGGCGCAGTCCACGCAGCGTCTCACTCGTACCGTTAAGCTCGCGGTTGCCTGCACAGGTCAAGGGACAGCGTCTAGGAAATACGCGTCTTGCTATCCACGGGAAATTGGTTCCAAGACCCCATGAATACCCAGATCCACCCACGCTCGAGCCCCTTGTTTAAGATGGTGTGGTATTTTCACAGACCCACTCACATCTCCCATGTACTTTAAATTGTCTGGAGATGACTTAGGATTCCTAATGCAATGGAAAGGCTGTGGACACAGTTGTTGTCTTTATTCCCTAAATGATACAGTGCAAGAAAAAATTCTATGCATGTTCAGTACAGATGCAATTTTTTCCTGTATATTTTCCATCCATGACTGATTGGATCCATGGAGAAATATGCACAAAGAGCTCAGCTTGCTTTATTCATTTCTATATGTATTTTAAATCTCACTTCATTTACATCAAACTATTAAAATGTGTATTAACTTAAAATGTCACTCAGAAAATACAAGGGCACCTGTGGAAGTGAGAAAAAATTTAAACATAGGCTTTCTTTTCTTTTCTTCTTTTTTTTTGGTACCGGGGGCACTCAACCACTGAGCCACATCCCCAGCCCTATTTTCTATTTTATTTAGAGACAGAGTCTCACTGAGTTGCTTAATGCCTCGCAGTTGCTGAGGCTGACCTTGAATTCTTGATTCTCCTGTCTCAGCCTCCCAAGCCACTGGGGTTATATGTCTGCTTCACTGCACCTGGCTGACATAGGCTTTCTTAAAAGGGGAATTCATAGTTGGGGATTTCTTAAAAGGGGAATCCGAGTAGCTGGGATTACAGGCACACACCTGTAACCTGCTCTGAGTATGAAAGGAGTAGAGTTTTCCCCTAGTGATTCAATCCCCAGTACTGCCCCCATGAAAATTTCTTAGACCAATTAAATCTAGTAGAGTTTATTTAAGCAAAGCAACACAGAATTCTAACAAGTTTGTCTAACAGCATTTCTGTAAAAGAAGTGAGGCATAGAAAATGACTCAGTGGGCTACAGTGTAGCCAATCCGTCATTGTGTTGCAGTTTAACTAGTTGTTTACATCTTTTCTAATTAGCTGCTGGGCCCTTCTGAATCAGCCAAAGGTCAGGTACTATGATTAGTATGTAAAGCTGGCTCCAGAGGCTGAGGCAGGAGGATCATGAGATCAAAACCATCCTAGGCAATTTAGTGAGACTGTTTCAAAATGAAAAATAAAAATGGTTGGGGATGTGGCTCAGTGGTCAAGCGCTCCAGGGTTTAATTCTGGGTACCCACCCCCCAAAAAAGAGAGTATTAAGACATTCATGATTTAATCGTTAGCACACATACACAGATTTGTACGTGATTTCAACAAGTTTATAGCAAGAACAATGGAATCAGAAAATAGTTAATTCAAAGTCAAAGAGCCTAAAGGAACATTATTAGTTGGTTAAATCAAAGGGTAGGGAAAGAGTATGTTTAAAATAATATCCAATTTACCAGCAATTACATGAAATGTTAATGCATGAAATAGGAAGTTTCATAACTAAGTATATTCTAGAGACTTATTAATGAGTGTTTTGGGTATTTTATTGATGATAAATATTTAAGTGCAATGTCCCTTTTGTCTTTTGCACCCAGTCTGAATCTATGGCCTCCTGCAAAATATTATTTAGCAGCTTTAAAAATGCTGTGGACGCATGTGGGAGTTGTAGCTCAGCCACGTGCCCAGCATGCAGGCCCTGTGTTCAATCTCCAGCATCACCAAAGTGGAGGGAAAGCTCTAAGCCATGAGCAAATTGAATCACTCAGGATGTGGATGTGTGAATCAATGCATGTAATTTTCATTACATTTGGTCATCTAATTTCATGTATATGAGTGCTCCATAAAATAATCCAGAAAGACAAGTATGTGCAATCACATGTAAAATTCATCTTTTAAAATTAAAAAAAATTTTTTTTTTGTAGTTGTAGATGGACAGCATGCCTTTATTTTATTTGTTTGATTTTTACGTGGTGCTAAGAATGGAACCCAGTGCCTCACACTTGCTAGGCAAGCGCTCTACCACTGAGCCCCTGCCCCGACCAGTAAAATTCATTTTTACTCTGACACTTCCTACTTCTAAAAGTTAACTGCAATTTCTTTCCTTGTGTGTAGAAATCTAAAACTTTTCTATTTTCATTCTTAATTAAAATGCATGCATGGCATATTTTTACAAATACAATATCACAGCTCACCCGTGGCTCTGCTCTCTAACAATAGCGACTGAGGAACGATGCACATCAGATTATGTATTTCTACCTTTTTTCCCAAATTATTATTGAAGTATAATTTGTAGAGAAGTAAAAAAAACAAAAACAAAAAAACAAAAAACACAACAAACACAAAGCTCACCATAAACTTTCACAAACTGCCCGCTGTCCTGTGACCTACCCCGAATCCACGAGCAGAATATCAGCTTTAGCACAGAGGTGCTTTTCCTGCCACCCTGCCCGGGCTCCAACAAGGGTGCCTGTCCTGCAGTAGTCCACAGATCAGCCTTGCCATTCTCCGAGTTCTGTGTGCAGGGGATCCCCTGGCCACGTGTGCATTGACATTGGGTTCGTGAGGTCCCTCCTCGTGTCGCGTCAGGTGCTATTTGGGAATTCTTGCTGCGTGGTTCTTCCTGTTGCAGACACCACAGTACTTGTCCATTCTCTTCCTTGTAGGCATGATTTCATTTACAGCCCAGGGTTGTTATATACTGTGGCTGAACTAGATAGAGCAAGCACACAGTGCTGGGGTGTTTGTGTGCAGGGGGGCCCAGTGGATGTGTGTATGGTTTCAATAGCTACCACCAAACAGATTTCGAGTTGGTTATACTAATTTAAACTCCCACTATATAGGAATGATCTGATCATTCTAGAACCTTCTCAGCATTTGGGATTGCAGCTTTTTGTTCTTATTTTAGCAAAACCTATGTGTGTGTAATAGTATCTCGCTGTGAATTTTTAAAAGACCAAACCCAGCATAAGGCTGGACTACTAAATTGGAAGGCAGTGTAAGAACAAATATGCTGAAGTGAATGACACGGGAGAAATTCAGGAGAGAGAGACTGGTAACTCTGTGATTGAAAGGGAGTAGAGAGAACTTGGGGGAAAGAATGGATATTAGAAATGAAAATACACAAGCATGCTGCTAATGGAAAAAAGACATCAGTGCACAGAGTTGCCTCCACTTCCCTTAAGCAAAGTAAACACAGAGGAAGCAAAAAATGGACTCCATCATGGTCTGAAAACCAAAGAGAATGAGAAAGATTTTTAATGAATATGTAGACAAGATTAACAAGGGAAAGACTGAGCTGGCATCTTGACATAAATAAAATAGATAGTAATCCATCGAGCACTGTGTGTGTGTTTGTGGTCCTGGGGATTGAACACAAGGATGCTGTACCACTGAGCTACTGCCCAGCCCTTTGCATTTTGAGACAGGGTCTTGCTAAGTTGCTGAGGCTGGTCTCAAATTTGAGATCCTCCTGCCTCAGCCTCCCAAGTTGCAGGGATTATAGGCATGCACCATAACTGACTGGAGAGCCATTTTTAAAGTGCTAAAAGAAATCTCTTTTCAGACCATAAATCTATACCAAGCAGGAATATTGCCCCCAAATACAGTTACCTTAAGAAAAAGTTAAAAAGAATAATTTTGTTGTGAGCGGCCTTGAATTAGAAAAATGTCTGAGACTGGGGAGTAGCTCAGTGGTAGTGTGCTTTCCCAGCATGCATGAGGCTCTGGGTTCAATTCAAACAAAGATAACAAAACCCACCCAAATCTAGAGGGGATCAGGGAGAGGGTGGAAGAGAAGGAAAGGGGAGGAACAGGGGAATGAAATTAACCCAAAAGGTTGTGTGTATGTATGAATAAATCACAACGAATCCCACTATTATGTACAACTATAATATACCAATAAAAAAAATCTAGAGTGATTTCTTCAAAGGAAAATAATTCCAGATAAAAACTGGAAGGAATGGAAAGGAACAGAAAAGATAATATATAGATAATTACAAACAAACACTGTTTTACGGGGGACAATATCAGAAATGCCTCACAGAAATTAAAATACATGTAGAGTTAAAATGCTTGACAACAGCATACAGAAGCCAAGGATAGGAACAGAATGAAAAGTGTCCTAAGATATGAGCATTTGGGCGGAGTTAGTAAAATAGTATGTAAAGCTGGGTGTGGTGGCTGTGCCTGTAATTCCAGCAGCTCCAGAGGCTGAGGCAGGAGGATCACGAGATCAACATCAGCCTCCGTAACTTAGTGAGACTCTGTTTCAAAATGAAAAATAAAAACAGCTGGGGATGTGGCTCAGTGGTTAAGCGCTCCAGGGTTTAATTCTGGGTATTACCCCCCCCCCCCAAAAAAAGAGTATTAAGACTTTCATGATTTCATCATTAGCACACATACATAGATTTGTTTGCATGTGATTTCAACAAGTTAATAGCAAGAACAATGGAATCAGAAAATACTTAATTCAAAGTCAAAGAGCCTAAAGGAACATTATTAGTTGGTTAAATCAAAGGGTAGGGAAAGAGTATGTTTAAAATAATCTCCAATTTACCAGCTATTACATGAAATGTTAGTGCATGAAATAGGAAGTTTAATAAGTATATTCTATAGACTTGTTAATGAGTATTTTGGATATTTTATTGATAAATATTTAAGTGGAATTTTTCTTATTAACCAGTGTTGTATGGAAATTTATGTAGAGGGAAACTTTTTTTTTTTGGGTAATGGGGATTGAACTCAGGGGCACTTGATCACTGAGCCACATCCCTAGCCCTATTTTTTTTTTTTTTTTGGTACTGGGAATTGAACTCAGGGGCACTCGACCACTGAGCCCCATTCCCAGCCCTATTTTGTGTTTTATGTAGGGACAGGGTCTCACTGAGTTGCTTAGCACCTCACCATTGCTGAGGCTGGCTTTGAACTCGTGATTCTCCTGTCTCAGCCTCCCTAAGTTCTGGGATTACAGGCTTGAGCCACCGTGCTGGCTCCTAGCCCTATTTTTTATTTTTAGAGGCAGAATCTCACTGAGCTGCTTAGCGCCCCACCCTTGCTGAGGCTGGCTTTGAACTTGGACCTTCCTGTCTCAGCCTCCTGAGCTGCTGGGATTACAGGCCTGTGCCACCACGCCTGGCTGAAACTTCCTATTTTTATAGAATGTATTAAAAATGTTAAAGCTGGGTGTGGTGGTGCAAGCCTGTAATCCAGCACTTAGGGAGGCTGAGACAGGAGAATCACAAGTTCAAAGCCAGCCTCAGCAAAAGCAAGGCACTAAGCAAGTCAGTGAGACCCTGTCTCTACATAAAACACAAAATAGGGCTGGGATGTGGCTCAGTGATCGAGTGCCCCTGAGTTCAATCTCTAGTACCAAAAAAGAAAAAAGTTGAAATAGTGGGAGAAAATGAAAGCATATTTAAAATGCTGATATCAATGATAAGTTGGTGAAGTAATAGGTTAATTAGCTCAACTGAATCTTAATGTATATGTAAATCAAAACATCACACTGAACCTCACAATATAATTTGCTTTCAATTAAAAATGTAACAATTCCAGTAAAATAAAATGCCGATATTAACTATACATGACTCTCTCATTACATCAACATATTAAAATTTTTCATCTACCAGCAGTATCTGATGGTGTCAATAACTGCACATTTTGAAAAATTTCTGATAAGAATTTAAGAATACCTCAAATCTCAAAGAACCAGAAAGGATGTCGTCTGTGGATTCCCCACTGATGGGGTCACCCACTGATTGCATGATCCACGGATCATCTTACCCGTTGATTGGGTTACCACTGATTGACTTTATCCACTCTTCTCCATAAAAGGGGACTCACATGAGGAAGTCGCTCCATTTTCCAGCAATCCACACCCTGTCTGCGCCTTGGGAGCGGAGCCACCAGGATGAACTGTGTGGCCACGGGGGAGCCTGTGGCAAACTCATCTCCCCGCCAGCATTTTGTGGTGAGTCCAGAACCCACAGATGGCAAGAGTGTTCATCTGTGTGCTGTTTCCTTTGGTCGGAACCTCCTTAAGTTTGCAGACAGTTGTTCTTAAAAACAGATACCTTGTGGAAAGTTATTTCTGAGGTGCTGATAGTTGCTGAGTAACAGTTAAGTCATGCATGGCTGAACACGGGGGCTACGGGCTCAGAAGAGCATTGTTAGGTGATTTTATCATTGTGTGAGTACCATGGAGTACCCGTGCACAAACTTAGACGGTCTATGTCTGCAAAGTCACTCCACATGGCCTCTGCATACAATCAAGAGTTGGTAAAGGCAGGCACAGTGGCGCATGCCTGTAATCCCAGCAGCTCGAGAGGCTGGGGCAGGAGGATCATGAGTTCAAAGCCAGCCTCGGCAACTTATGCCCTAAGCAGCTCAGCAAGAGCCTGTCTCTAAAATACAAAACAAGGGCTGGGGATGTGGCTCAGTGGTTAAGTGCCCTTGGGTTTAATCCCTGGTCCCCTCCCCCACCAAAAAAGAGTCTTGATAAGCACATGATGTGTGAGGCTGCTGCTGGTGTGATATGATGCACTTACCATAAACTCTCTAATAAGTGAAAGGATACACTCTAAAATACCAAAAAATATAGTGTAGTAAGTACAAAAGTTAACAAAACACTTATCATTGTCACAGGAAAGCAGGGAGCTCAAACTCTAAACCTCAGTTCTTTTTTCTTTTTTTTTTCAGTACTAGGATTGAACTCAGGGTCTTATACATACCAGACCTTGCTCTACCACTGAGCTACCCCCAGGCCCTTTTATTTTTTTAAAATATTTTTTGGTTGATGGATCTTTATTTTATTCATTTATTATTTGTATGTGGTGCTGAGGATCCAACCCAGTGCCTCACGCATGCTAGGCAAGCGCTCTACCACTGAGCCACAGCCCCAGTCCCCCCTTTTATTTTTAAAAATTTTTTTGGTACTGGGGATTGAACTCAGGGGCACTCGACCACTGAGCCACATCCCCAGCCCTATTTTGTGTTTTATGTAGAGACAGGGTCTCACTGAGTTGCTTAGTGCCTCGCCGTTGCTGAGGCTGGCTTTGAACTCGCGATTCTCCCGTCTCAGCCTCCCTATGTTGCATCCACCCCGCACTCTCCCCAAGAAGCGCAGCCCAGACAACTCTGCAGAAGCAGCAAAGTTTATTGAGGAAATAGGCACACAGGCCAATCGATTGGGGTCAGCTCTCCTTTCCTTCAGAGAGTGACCCCGAAGTGAGGGTTTCAGAGGTTATTATAGGGTGGGCAGCTGCATGGCTCAGGAGAACAGGATTTGGCAGGTTATTTATAGTTCAACCGTGACAGTGCCTCCTATGTCCCCTTTCAGTTCCTGGAACTTTAGGTAACTGCCCAGGGGGTCTGGCAGCCTGTGGTTATGCACCCCCATCCGTGAGAAGCAAACATAGCAAAGCATTAATCACAGAAGCACAAAGAGCAGGTTAGCTGATACATGCAGGCCTGAGCCAGAGTGACTCCATTTTGTGTTAGGATTTTACACCTAAGTGCTGGGATTACAGGCTTGCGCCACGGCACCCAGCTTATTTTTTATTAAATATATTATTTTCAGTTGTTGGTGGACCTTTATTTATTTATATGTGGTGCCGAAAATTGAACCCAGAGCCTCACACGTGCTAGGCAAGTGCTCTACCGCTGAGCCATGGCCCCAGCCCCGGAGCTACAACCCTAGACCCAAACCTTGGTTCTGGTGTTCTGATGAAAGACAATTTAAAGCCAGACACCAAAAACCATGCATCGGAACTTTATTACACATGAAAGTAAACACAAAGTAAGGCTTCGGCACAGCACTCTCCAGAGAGCAGGCTGTCTCTGAGCAGAGAACCGATGACAGAGGAGACAGCGCTGTGCCCGACTTTATTACTGGCTCATGGGTACCAGGACAGCTGGGGACCACCTCCTGCACTCCTTGCCAATCAGGTGTTCAACTCCTCCTTGACCGTAGGTGGTCCCCTCCAGAACCGTTGTGGTGGCCAACCTATTTAGGTGGGCCTCATCTACAAGTCAACCCCATGTTAATTTGGGCCCTGGGGTCCATAGCTGGTCAGAAGTTACCTTATTGCTCCTGTGCTAGTAAAGGAATCTTCTTTCCCAGACAAATGGAGAGCCTGCAGCCACGCCTAGCTTCACATCAACACCATGGCCCCTGTCAAGAGTCACTCCATTAACCCTCTCCTTTTGCTATTTTCCCATTAGCTCCTTTGCTTCTGTTCACTCTCTACAAATCAGCTACCACCCTTTGCTTTCTCGTCTACTTTGGAAGTAGTTTAAAGAAGACCCTAAAGTAATTTAAAGAATGCTTGTGGGGCTGGGGATGCAGCTCAGTGGGTAGAGTGCTTGCCTCATGTGCACAAAGCCCTGAGTTCAATCCCCAGCACCACGCACTTGTGACCTTACTTGCACATCACTGCTCACTACTAGCTACTAGCAATGAGGGAGAGGAGAGGAGGGAGAGGGAAAGAGGGG
>PVHX01003491.1:0-27226 GCA_004024805.1 Geosciurus inauris
GGGATGATGGTGGTGGTGGTGGTGGTGGGGATAATGGTGATGGTGATGATGATGGGGATGATGGTGGTGGTGGTGGGATGATGATGGTGGGGATGAGGGTGGTGGTGGTACAATGGTCTAATACATAAAATATACATAAAGCCTGGTACATACATATAATATAACGACAATGGCCTGCTGGTGGTGGTCATGCTGGTGAGATGGTGGTGAAGCTCGAGGGGCACAGGAAGCACTGTCTTGCTCAGGGTGTGCCCAGTTGGAGAACACAGCTGGTGCCACATGCACACTCAGTGCCATCTTGATGGGAGGGCATCGTCATCAGGGACTAGTGCTGGGTGGGCACCTGCGTGAGGCTGAGGGCTCACCCATGTGAGGAGCACCTTTGGTTGTGTTGAGCACCGCCGAGGAGGGTGCCGTTGCCACAGCTCAGTAGTGAGGAGGTGGAATCCTTGAAGGGCTTCTTGCTCTGAGCTTCCCGACTGTAAGGGGGTGGTGATTGCACATGCCCCCTGGGGTTGGGCAGTGACTGAGCCCTAAGTACCATGTCCCAGAGGGCTTGGGAAGAGCCTGGCCCTCGGGTTCAGTGTGGGAACAATTATTGTCCTCGTCCCAGCGTTACAGATCTGCGTGCTGGGCACAGAGAGGTGGAGTTGCACAAGTGGGTGGAGCCATGACTGGCACCCAGGCTCCTGGGCCCGACTCTTCAGACAGTGCTGTGTGCCATGTTGGGCCAACCTGGGTTCCAGTCCTGGCCTCACTGCACCCCACCTGTGGAACTCTGGGTTTCTTCCCTTCTCTGAGCCTCAGTTTTCTCCTCTGTAAAATGGGGATAGAAATAGTGCCTGCCTCACCTGCTGTGAGGAGGAAGTGTGTTAGTATGTGTAAGGATAGCACTCGGCATGTAGTACATGCACACTTAACTGGAGAGAGCCCAGCTTCGTCTCAGGGTGCTTCTCTGCCTGGCACCATGTGGACTCGATATAATACAGTTGTCACCACCCCCCTGCAGGGGAAGAATGTCATTTTCCATTTCAGAAAGAACTCTGAGGATCAGAGAGGGCAGGCCTCTTGGTTAAGGCCACATAGCAGAGCCAGGGCTCAACGCCAGAATAGTGTGATGAAGATTCCCCTGCTTTGATCTTGTCCTGTGGTGCCAGATTAGGGCTTCCATGTCTGCCCCTGAGTGACCTTTCTTACCTTTATGTCTCAGCTTGCTGCTCTGTAAGTTGGGGGCCAGCTGGGAAGACCCCCCTCTGCATTCCCGCCATGGCTCCTGCACCCTTCAGCAGGAAGCCGTTCCCTCCTCCTCTCCCCAGACCACAGCCTGGCTTGGAGGTCACAGAAGGTGACGAGGCTGGCGCCCCCACAGTCCGGCAAAGGCCAACAGGGTCCAGTTACTTGCTGGGGGGGCGGTAATGCCTGGGGGTCCTGATGGATGGACTGTCTGCTTCCACCAACAGGCAAGGGAGCATTCAGGGAATCTCTGGTCCCCAGATCTCATGAAGCCCAAGACTTAAATAACTGCTGACCAGTGCCCTAGGGAGGACACGGGGGGGCTCCTGCTGCCTCCTCCCTCCTGGCCTGGGCATTCAGGGCATCACAGAGCAGCACCCCAATTTGCAAGGAAAGGTCTTTTTTTCCATTTCCAGGTGGGAGGAGGTTAGACCCTGGCTCTGGGTCATCCCCCCAAAAGTAGCAGAGAGCCCAACTTAGGGTTCACCTCCTGGCCCTTCTGTAAGCCTAGCTCAAGGGCCCTCCACCCCTGTCCCCTTCTGCCAGCCCCGAACAAGCGGGTGCTTAATTACCTAGTCACCCTATCCCTGCTTGGCTGGGCAGCTAAGCCCAAACATCTGGCCCCAGGACTGGCAGCCAGCACGGGTGGCCAGCCTCCACCCACTACTGGCTCTGACTCTGGACACTCCCACAGGACAGCTGAGCTCAGTCCTCTGCCGGCTGGTGTCCAGCAGGTCCAAACGGTAGCTGCATAGGCCCTGCAAGTCCGCCGGGTGCAGAGACCCTGCACTGTAACAGCCACGTGCACCACAGCGCTCAGAGTGGCAGCAGGAGGTTCTCCACAGGGGCAGACCATGTCTGTCATTCCCCCGCGACATGACTGCTGACGGAGAACCCTGGTCTGCACTCCGAAATCACACTCCAAAGTGTGGCACCCCAGAGTGTGACCCAGGGACTAAGTGCCCATTTCACCTGGGGGCTGGTCAGGAGCAGACTCCCAGGCCCTTGCCACCCTGGGGCGGGCCTGCACGGGGCAAGCAGACAGGTCCCTGAGGGCCCTTCCGGTTGAAACTCTCTACACCCAGGGAGGGGTCGGGGTCGTCTCGCTTCTGTGTGCTCGTCCCAGCCTCCTCCTGCTTCCTTGGCAGACCCTCCTAGCAGTCCGCCCTGCAGCCCTCCCTGGCTGCTGCAGGTGTGGCTTCAGTGCTCTGAGGGCTCATTTGACATGCTTGGTAAATTTTGATTTTGCCTCTTGTACTGGAAGTCTGGTGGACAATGGAACGGGCCTCAGGGGAGCTCAGAGGCTTGGCTCGGGCAAAGCCCAGCTTCCCTAGATGGGTTCTGGGGCAGGGTTCTAGGTTCCCTAGATGGGTTCTGGGGCAGAACCCTAGATGGGTTCTGGGGACAATAAGGGGATGAGGAGGGGAAGAGGGAGGGCCAGGGAAGGAGGGAGAGAAGCTTTTCTTCAGTGTTTTTGGAAAAAGAGCCCCCAGATTTGCATCGTGTGTGTCTCCACAATTTTATAATTAATCCTTGCAATCTTAGGGCTTCTCCTTGGAAGGAGCCCAGGACTTCTTTGGTGACCACCCCTCACACACACACCAGGGTGTCCATTGAGGAACTCAGACTCAATACATGCTGGTGGGTCAGAGTGGGTCCAATCCGGCCTGGGCTCCTTTCGGCTCCTGCCAGGAGACCCCGGCGGTGACCCTGCCCTGCCCCTGCGACCAGGGAGAGGAGTCGCACTCCATAGGTTCCCGCGTGCATGATGGAGGACACTGGGGGAGGGCCGCCAGCAGGAAAGGGCCTCCTGTGCCCTTGGTGGGAGCCCAGGGGTTTGCAGAAGGACGGGGACTTGCCGAGCCAAGGCCGCTGGGCCCTCGTGCGCCGCCTCAGCACAGGCCCGGACGCATGCTCCCTGGGGCCCTGCAGCACGTGGCACGGTGGCACGTGCATGTGGCACGGACGCCGCTCCCCGTGGCGCCTGCGCATTTCCGTGCGCTGGTGCGGGGGTGGAGCTGCGGCCTCAGAGCCCGGTGCTGTGGCCCCACCAGACGGTTCTCTACCTTCTGAGCCCCGGCGTCCTTGCCCGCACGTGCTGTCCCCGAGGCAGCCACCCTGGCAGGTCTGGACTTGGGGTGGCCTCGCTCCTTGGCCGTCACCACAGTGTCCCAGCCCTGTCCTCCAAGGGCTGGGGATGCCACACACACAGCACGCTCTCAGCCCCTCACTCCCACACACTCCCCGCCCCAGGGGGCGCGGCCCACGCACTGGCACACTCGGCCCAGGCCCACGTGGGCTGCCCAGCGCTCTTCCTTGCAGACCAGGGCCGTTAACAGCACAGAGCCCAGGGGCCGCCTGAGCTTGGCCAGATGCCTGGCTGCCCCGGGCACCGTGGGCCCACCCGTGAGGCAGGGCGTCCAAGGGACCCTTTGGCTTGGTCAGGGGACAAGCAGTGAGCAGCCCGCCCCTGCTGAGGTGGTGTTAAGCGCTCCCGTTAGCACCAGGCATGACTTGATTAGCGTGGCCCTGCCAGGGCCTCTGGGAGTCTGAATGTCCCTGCTGCACAGGTCCATGCCAGTCATTATCACCCTCCAGTTAATCCTCAGCTGCCCGCTCCAGTTAGCACGGGGAGGGGGGCCTGGGCCCCTGGGCCCCTCTGGCCCCTGCCCCCTCCACTCTTGTCACCCGGCCACCTCCAGCTTTAGGGGACACATTCTTGGCCTGATTTCTTGGGCTATCTCAGACCCATGATGAGGCAGCAGGAGGTCTCCACAGGTATTCTCGCCAATGCCCCTCCACTTGGGGAAGCTCCTGATCACTGGGCCAGGGGTCCCTGTCCTCACATCTCTGGCTTGAACCTAGATTCAGAGGGTCTTGGAACCATTTCATGTGGGCATGTGCCACTGCCATGCCTGCCAGGCAGCACCTCCAGGCCACAGCAGGGGCACTGGGGGTGTGTGGGGGCCGGGAGCTGGTGACATGCAATCCAGCCCTGAGTTGTAGCCTTCCTCTGGGCCTGTGGCCAAGCAGGGCACGGAGAGGAAGAAGGAGTGTTTGCAAACAAGGCAGCTGCCAGGAAGGGGACGGGGTGGTGGGGCAGGCGCCAGGAGAGAGGGCCCAGGTGGCAGCTGGCCGCGGCGCCTGCCTGACCTTTCCTACCAAGCTATGCACACAAGCGCGCGCACACACGGTCAGGTCTCAGACAGATCTGATGTCCACAGACAGAGCTGCAAACCCACGTCCCCCCTCCTCTCAACACACATGGGCCACGCTCACAGACGCACAGAACACACCGCAAGCTCTCGCCCACGTGTGCAAAGTGCACTCACACTGTGCGCAGGTCTTCGGGAGAGAATCTCTGAGGACCACGTTTTCCATTTCAGTGCTATGACACAAACTTGGATTTGTAAAGGAAAGAGAATTCTTGGAAATAAGAAGCTCATGGCAAAAGGCATAGTCATCCTTTGGTGGTGGGACTGAAAATTAGTACGGCCACTCTGGAGAGCAGTCTGGGGACTCCTCAAAATGCTAGGCCTGGAACCACCTTATGACCTAGCTTCCCGGCTCCTCAGTATTTTCCCAAAGGACCTGAAATCAGCACACTCTAGGACAGTCACATCAGTGTGCAGCAGTGCGATTCTCAGTAGCCAGATGTGGAGCCAGCCCAGTCAGCAGATGAATGGACCAGGGAAATGTGACCCGTACACACACAGAAGTTCTACTTGGTCGTAAAGAAGAATGAGATTACAGCATTTGCTGGTGAAGGGATGGGCCTGGAGAGCACCATGCTGAGTGAAATAAGCCAGACTGCCAAGGGCTGTGGGCTGTTTCCCTCGTGTAGAAGCCAGAGTCAAGCAAGGGGAGGAGGGGAGCCCGTGAAAATAGAAGGGCGGTCAGTGGAGTGGGGAGCAGGGCTGAGGGTAGGCGGGAGGCACAGGAGAGGGAGGAGCAGCAGAATGAGGTGACCCAGTCATGCTGGTGCATGTGCAGACCCTGCATGAGATGTCCGCCTTCACGTGCGCCTCTGGAGTACCACTTGAAGAAACTAGCTGCTTGCCCTGGTGCTCTGCGCTCTGCCACCTGAACTGCACTGCAGGAGCAGCTGGCTGGGGCTTTGCAGCCCCCAGCCACTCTGCCTCTCATCTCCATAGCACCCGCCACGGCACGTGCACGCGCCATGCACACACATGTACACGTGTGCACACACGCACACACATCCACACACACTCCTGAGCCCGCAGACTCACAGCATCATGGGACCTGAATGCCAGGTGGACTTTATTTGCAGGGAGCAGCTGGGGCAAGAGGAGGCAGAACGCATCGAGAGGGTGACACCCCAGCCACGTGGGCAGAATGGGCAGAGGGATGGGGCAGGAGGGAAGCCCTGCAGGAGAGGGCAGGACAGGGACAGTGCCAGGCACGTGGAGGGGGGGCAGGGCCCGCCAGGGCCACTGAGCACATGGCCCTTCAGGAGCAAGACGGCAAGATGACTTCCTCTGGGAGCTCACAGAGTAGCCATGGTAAGTAAAATGTCCAGATTAAAGAGGACACGGTCACAGAAAAAATAAAGGAACACAAAGTAGAGGAGGGGACTGGAGGCTGGAGAGGAGGGCGGTGGCCATGTGCTGGGGACGAGGGAAGGCCACCCAGAGCATCCCAGGGAAGGTGCAGACAACTAGCAGAACACATGGAGGCTGGGAGGGACATGGACAGCACAGAGGAGCCAGGAGAGCACACGGACGGACGAAATGGCCAGAGACCAAAGCCGCTTGAAGCAGCCGGACAGCCTCAGAAGTGGGCATTCCCCACCTGTCCTGCTCACTGCCCATGCTCCACGCCCTTTTCCAGCTCCTTGGCCTCCCCCTCCCGTTGCTTCCAGGGCAGCCCCAGGTAGCCCTTGATGGAGCCCACTGGGCTCCTGCGTCGGGGTTGAGGGTCCAGCAGCCCCCACAGGAGTGCATCTGCTGCGGGTGCCAGGCCGAACCAGGGCTGTGGCCGGTCCTGGGGCTGGCCTGACGCCTGCCAGATGAGAAAGTCCTCGTAGAAGGGGTCGGCCTCCACCAGGGGCTGGTCCCAGGGGAAGTAGCCAGTGAGGAGGCAGAAGACCAGGACACCCAGAGCCCAAGCGTCCAGGGCAGGCTGGATGGGCAGGCCCTCGGGGAGGGGTGGTGGGGTGCAGAGCTCAGGGGCTGTGTAGGGGATGGGTGGCCCGGCCAGGCGGAGCAGGGTCCCACGGGGCCGTGTGTGGCCAAAGTCGGTCAGCTTGACACGACGGCAGGCCGGGTCGCACACCAACACATTCTCTGGCTTGAGGTCCCGGTACACCAGGCCATGGGAGTGGATGTGCTCCAGGGCTGAGGCCAGCTGGGCTGCACAGCGCTGGGCCGTGGGCTGAGGGAGGCCCACCTGCAGGGAAAAGACGATGGGGTCCACTGCCCTCCCGAGCCGCCGAAGGGGATGGAGACTAGAGGCTTCTCTGTGCCCAGGAGCAGGCCCAAGCAGCACTAAGGAGCCAGCCAGCAAGGGCTGCAGATGGGGTGGCCAGGTGGGCCCTGTGAGCCTGAAGCCTGGTGTGACCTGGTGAGGCCCAGTGTGAGCTGGAGAGGCCTGGTGTGAACTGCTGCATCATAGTGTGAGCTGGAGAGGCCTGGTGTGACCTAGTGATGCCTAGTGGGAGATAGTGAGGCCTGGTGTGACCTAGTGATGCCTAGTGGGAGATAGTGAGGCCTGGTGTGACCTAGTGTGAGCTGGTAAGGCCTGTTGTGACTTGGAGAAGCCTGGAATAAACTGGCAATATCTGCTGTGATCTGGTGATACCTGGTATGACCTAGTGTGAACCGATGAGGCATGATATGAACTGGAGAGGCCTAGTGTGACCCAGTGTGAGCCGGTAAGGCCTGGTGTGACCTGGGGAGGCCTGGTGTGACCTAGTGATGCCTGGAGTAAATTGGTGAAGGCTGGTGTGATCTGGTGATGTCTGCCGTGACCTAGTGTGAGCCCATAAGGCCTGGTGTGAACTGTAGAGGCCTAGTGTGACCTGGAGATGCCTGGTGTGATATGGTAAGGCCTGGTATGACCTGGTAAGGCCTGATGTCACCTAGAGAGGCCTGGTGTGAGCTGGTGATACCTGGTATGACCTGGAGAGGCCTGATGTCACCTGGAGAGGCTTGGTGTGACCTGGAGATGCCTGGTGTAACCTCGTGAGGCCTGGTGTCACCTGGAGAGGCCTGGTGTAACCTGGTGATGCCTGGTGTGACCTGGGAGGCCTGGTGTGAGCTAGTGAGGCCTGGTATGAACTGGAGAGGCCTGGTGTGACCTGGTGAGGCCTGATATAACCTAGTGAGGCCTGGTATGAGCTGGACAGACCCAGTGTGAGCTAGTGAAGCCTGGTCAGAGCTGGTGAGGACTAGTGTGAGTTGGTGAGACCTGGCATGACCTAGAGAGGCCTGTTGTGAACTGATGAGGCCTGGTGTGACCTAGGAGGCCTGGTGTGAGATGGTGAGGCCTGGTATGATCTGGTGTGACCTGGAGAGGCCTAGTGTGAGCTGGTGAGTCCTGGTGTGACTTAGAGAGGCCTGGTGTGACCTGGTGAGGCCTGTGTCCCTCTGAGGCTCAGGTAAACTTCTGAGGCCCCTGTGTGGCTCACTGTGTCCCAATTACCCTAGATGGGTCTCAGTGTGAGCCTGGGAGGCCTGTCAGCCACAGTGGGGCCAAGTGTAACCTCATGAGGACTGTCTAGGGTTGGTTCTGTGAAGACAAAGAGGCCTAACAATCCATAAATCCTGTTGGCACATTGAAGGCCCTAGCTGGGTAAGGCCCAGTGAGGCCCAGTGCAGGGACTGTGATTTCTGGGGTCCAGGTCATATGGGTGTTCCTGTGAGGCCTGGCGAAGCCTTTGAAAGTATGCCCAGGATCCACCTACCTACCTTGGGCTCGATGAAGGCAATGAGGTCCCCATGCAGAACAGGCTCTGTCAGGAAGCTGTAGGAGTGAGCTGACTCGATGCCGATGCCATAGGCAGCCACGATGGCAGGGTGGGAGCCCAGGGAGAGGCCCACACAGAACTCATACAGGAAGCCACGGAGGGACGTGGTGGGCTTCGGGAGCTGCTTCAGTGCCAAGGGCGTGCCTGGGGACAACAGGGATGTGTATGGGGGCAGGCAGGAGGCCAGGGTCACTCAGGCAAGCCGTCCTGCCCTGTGGTCATTGCTGTGGTCCTTGCTGGCCACAGCCTGGACCCTTTCTCACGTGTTATTGTCCCCATTCCTGCATCCCTATCTAGTGTCCCCTAAAGACACGGCTACTGATGATTTGGGTGATGCCACTCAAATGACCACACTCACAGAGTGTCCACACCGCCATCCCTGTCTGAGAGCAGATGGAGAACGAACCGGGGCCTCCGGAGGCTGCACCCGCTCCTCGTGGCACCGAAGGCCTGTGTGAGGCTAACGGGCCAGCTCGCAGCAGCGGGGAGAAGGCAACCAGCACTGGCAGAGCACCGGCTAAGGAATCAGGGATCCTGTCCTGCAGGGAACTTCTGAGCCCTGAGCTCCCCAGGGCAGGACTTCTGGCCTCTTCACTGGTTTAGCCCCAGCTACCAGGTCCCAGCCTCGCTGGCAAAGGGGCTAGGTGATGGGTGGTGGCCTCCTGGATAAGCACTGCCACTTCTGTGCATACCCCAGCCGGTCCGTGGATTCTGGCCAGCAGCACACCACCCTCTGGGCGGATGGCCTCTGCCTACCTGAGCTCTGTTCCAACTCCTGCAGGGTCACCTACCTCAGTTGGGCATCTAGAGGCCGCAAGGCCAGTGTTCAGTGAAACCCAGTGGATGAGGCCTCGGGTACAGTATCTGTTCCCCCATAGTCATACTTCTAAAAGCACCAGGTCTGACTGCTTCTGTTTGCCTCTTTGTTAGGGGCTGAAATGAGATCCCCACCCCATTCAAACATCTCGTGCCCAGCATGGTACAATGTGCCTATATTTGGAGAGGGGGTCTTTAAAACAGTAAAATGTGGTCATGAGGGTGAGTCCAGACCCAATATGACCCTTGTCTTGCAAGAGGTAGAGATTAAAGACAGACACACACAGAGGTATGACCCTGTAAGGACACAGGGAAAAGGCCATCTACCAGCCAAAGAAAGAAACCAATCCTGGTGAAACCTTCTCAGGCTTTCAACCTTCAAAAGCTAAGGAAATAAATCTCCACAGCTAAGGTGCTTTGCAATGGTGTCCCCAGCACACACTCTCCGCCATGCATGCCGTGACCCGTACACTCACACCCACTCTGCTGCACACACTGGGAGATCCCTGAAGCAGGGACAGGTTCAGATGCATCTCAGGGACCTCAGGACCCCCAGCACAGGCCTGAGCCCCAGGTGGGCTCCAGTGGTACACCTCAAACTGAGATGGACCCTGAGGTTCAGCCGAGGGCCCCTATTTTGTGGGAGGGGCAGAGGTTCTGTGTGCTTGTCAGGAAAGCACAGGGCAGGGGACACAGGTCTGCACCCCCGGTGTGTGGTGGCTCCTCTAAGTGCCTGGTGGACAGCATGGTGTGCAGCATCCCAGTCTCCTCTCTGCCAGCCCCATGTACGACTCATGATGCTGGGGACTGTCCTAGTCACCAGTGTCCCCAGAGACAAGAGCAGTGGCCGTACAGTGGGCGCTCTCGACTGCAGTTTCATTTCCACAGGTTCGTGACTGTGTCCAACTCTCTTCCAAAAATATCAAGTGAATAACCAGGAGTCCGTATCAAGGGTTTGGGGGTGCAGCTCAGTACTGCACATACAAGGCCCCGGGTTCCATCCCAGGACCACAAAACAAATAAACGAAATGTCATGGGTTTTAGCTCATGCACTGTCCTGAGTCCCCGTGACATAAATCATCAGCTCATGCACACTGTGTACTCTCCCCACGCACCCGTCACTCAGTGGCCACCTCGGGCATCGGGTGGACTAGCACGGCCGCACCTGTGTACAAGTAACACCGTTTTACTTAACAACAGCCCCACAGGATGAAAGTGTGAAGCGGACGTTGGAGAATGCTCATGTAACTGTTCTGCTCCGCTCGCGGGTACTATCGGCCGCCCCCGGCACTGCTGACTCTAAGTCACGCCTGGCACAGGTCTGCACGCACAGGAAAGAGCATCGCATGCCCAGGGCTCAGTGCTGCTCAGGATTCTGGGTGTCCACTGGGGTTCCAGGAGCTTACCCCAGCAGATCAGCGGGCAGCATACACTCCTCTTTCCAAAGGAGGACGCCAAAGCTCAGGGAGTCTGGAGTTCCTCGATGCCCACATTGGACCAGGCAGAGAGAGACTTAACTCTCACCCAATGCCACAGCCTAGGTGGCTTCCCTGGGCTGTCCTTGTGACCTCATCCCATCCTCACGACCTGGTTCCCACGACGCCCCTCCCCACCCCGTCCCATGACCCCAACCCCTCTGCATACCTTTCTGACGATGGGTGACCAGTAGGACACGGCCAAAACGGCCCTGGCCCAGGGGACGCACCTCCTGGTAGAGCTGATCCACTTCAGCATGGACCAGGGTCTGGGCGCTCAGGGCCATCATGTCCTCCAGGTTCAGGGCAGCCTCCTGGCCTTGCTGGAGTTCCTCTGGGGTGAGGCCCCCCAGTCCTTCCTCAGTGCCATCTTCTGCAGTCCCAGCCTCCACCGGCCCTTCTACGAGCTGTTTGCCTGGCATTTCTGCAAGAAGAGACCAGAGAGAGTGACCAAGCCTCAGCTGCCATTGGGCTAAAGGGAGGAGACTGCAGCCCCAAACTCTGGGTCTGAGGAGGAGACCTGGTCCGGGACCCCTGGGTCTGAGGGAGGAGGCTGGGCCTGGACCCCTGGGTCTGAGGGAGTAGGGCTGGGCCTGGACCCCTGGGTCTGAGGGAGGAGGCTGGGCCTGGACCCCTGGGTCTGAGGGAGGAGGCTGGGCCTGGACCCTAGGTGCCTGGACGGGAGACTTATTGTCACCTCCCATTGTAAATCAGTGTCCATCCTGATGAAAGGAGTGGGAGTGGAGAGACCAGTTGCTGGTGTGAGGTGAGGTCAAGTGAGAGGTCACAAATGTCCCCTGCCCCCACATCCCTGCCCTGAGGGTGAAAGATGAACCAGATAACTTGAGATGCCCCCACCTAGTTTCCAAAGCAAACAGACTTGGGCCCTGGGGGTGGATGAGCAGCCTCAGCCTCCTAAGAGCAAACAGGTGTTCTCAGCCCCCAGGGGCAGAATGGGTGGGGCTGCGAAGAGGACCCAGAGCACAGTCCTGCAAGGCAGGGGCGCTCTAGGTGGAGCCCCACGCCCTTCACAGTGGCCGAAGCTACTCTCACAGACCACTCCCCCTCAGACCCAAGGGTCCAGGCCCAGCCTCCTCCCTCAGACCCAGGGGTCCAGGCCCAGCCTCCTCCCTCAGACCCAGGGGTCCAGGCCCAGCCTCCTCCCTCAGACCCAGGGGTCTAGGCCTCAGTGTCCAACCTTGGACCCAAGACTCCAATCCCCAGCCTCCTCCCTCAGACCCAGGGGTCTAGGCCCCAGTTTCTGTCCTCAGACCCTGGGGTCCAGGCTCAGCCCACTCCTGTTCTGGAACCTTATACACGTCACACAAATGGAGACGCCAAATCTAGTCTCCAACTCTTAACCACTCCATAGCCTCAAGATGCAGCCTGTGCTCCGTGGAGGGCATAGGACTCTGGCCACTGGCCACCTTCCTGTCCAAGTGCTGCTCACCTAGGCCATTTAACCTTGCCTCATCCGACCCGGCTCAGAGCCCCATGGACCTCACCTTCTCCAAGTTTTGCGAGACCCTTCCGGAGCCTGCAGTGGTCAGTGCCCAGGACCTAGAGCCCATGCCAGCAGCAGCCTGCACAGGGAGCAGGATCCGCCCCCACCTTGGGGGTCGCAAGGCCCCACCCCCAGCCCCGCCCCTTCTGCACCCACTGGGAGTAGAGCGACATCGTGTGTTGAATCCCAGAACTGGCTGTGGTCACACAGAAATCAGACCCATGGGGCTCAGCCGCTTCCACCTGACCCAGGTTTCCAGGCCCCACCTACCTCCTTCAAATTCAGGAGTCCAGGCCCAGCCTCCTCCCTCAGACCCAGGGGTCCAGTCCCCAGCCTTCCTCTGTCTGACCCAGGGGTCCAGCCCCCAGCCTTCCTCTGTCTGACCCAGGGGTCCAGCCCCCAGCCTTCCTCTGTCTGACCCAGGGGTCCAGCCCCCAGCCTTCCTCTGTCTGACCCAGGGGTCCAGGCCCCAGCTCTTCCCCCTCAGGCCCAGAGGTCCAGCCCCAGTCTCCTCCATCTGACCAGGAGTTCAGAGCCCAGCCTCCTCCCTCAGACTCTGAGTGCAGACCAAAGCCCAAGTTCCTCAGACCAGGGATCCAGGTATTTTTTGAGGATGGAATCTTTTAAATCTGATCCTGCCTGACACCCCCCCCCCACAGCTGTGGCCTTCAATCCTCTATTGACAGGTTAGACACAAATGTTCCGAAGGGGTGTCCTGAGGGGGTGTCCTGGGGTCAGTCGCTTGGGGAAAGGATGAGACAACAGGATTCCAGAAGGATGCAGTGAGATGATCTCAGACAGAGTGGGAGCAGGTGGTGCAGCAACTGGGGAGGGCAGGGCCCTCTTGCCTCTGGGACAGCTGCTCCCTTCTCTTAGGATTACTGCATCAGGACGATGGGAATTCACTTAATTTTTAATTAGCATTTTATTTTGCTATACTTCTAGATTTAAAAAACAGTGTCAAAAATCTGCAGTGCCTGTGCGCCCCTCCCCCACTTCTCCCGTCAAAAAGTCAAAGTTCCACAGGGATCCTTTCATCAGGGCCACCAGGGTCCTTTTCCTGTCCCAGGGCCCAGTCCTGCAGTCAGTGCTGCTTTAGTGGACTCGCTCTCACATCTAGAGAGCGTGATTTTCGTGCAGGGCAGTGTCCAGTTCCAACCCTCTGTGTGGACCGGCTGGTGCTGCAGGTGGAGCCAAGCTGTGGGGAGCTGGGGCCTGTGCTCCCAGGGAGGAGCTGTGGGGGAAAAGAAGAGCCACAGACCAGCCTGGCTCTCAGGATGGACCGGTCTCTGGAAGACAGTTGGACAATACAAGCCTTGGTGCTCAGTGCTTTATGAGAGCAGAATCCGGAAGGATCTGAAAATGAAAAGACCAAGCCCACCCTGGACAGTGTGAGATGGGAGGCAAAAGAAAGAGAGACACAGAGACACAGATGGCCTTGATCCCAAGTCCAGAGAAGCCTGGGGTAGGGGCACTTGTGGAGCCCTGGAGCAGGCCAGGGGAAGATGCTCTGGGCGGGTGCAGGGTGAGTGCTCACCCACCAGCAGCAGAGAGAGACAGAGAGGAGGGAGAGAGAGGGCGGGGTAGATACAGGTCCAGGATGGACGAGTGACTTCCACCACCTCACCCAGAGCCAGAGAAATGGAGAGGCAGAAGTGAGACTTTGTTGTGTGGGATGCTCGCAGTTGCCTCCATCATCTGGTCAGGGAGCTTCCCCATCTGTCCCCATGCTCCTGCCGCCTCTGCCTCCCTCGCCCTCCTCATCTGTGCCCTCCTCCAGGCTCCATCCTCCTTCCTCCCCTTCTGCCACATCCTCAAAGGACAGCCCCCCCAAGTCCCTGGGTCCCTCTCCATCCCCCTTCAACCCCCAGTCATCCCCCAGGACGTCCAGAACAGCCAGCGGGGGGCTCCTGGTCTCCGGATCAAGGTCCAGAAGCCCCTGGAGCAAGGTCAGAGCTGGGGGTGCAAACTGGTCCCAAGGTGCTGGCGGCTGAGGGGGCTGGGGCCTGGTGGTCATCCAGCCAGCAAAGGCTTCAAACTCAGGGTCAGGAGCCAGAGCCACGTCCCAGGGGAAACAGGCAGTGGCAGCGCAGAAGAGAAGCACCCCCAGGGCCCACGAGTCCACCGCTGGCCGCAGGGGCAGGGTGTCGGGTGGCAGCAGGAGGCACAGTTCAGGGGGAGCAGTGGGGAGGGGCACCGGGGGGGCTGGGGTTGGGCTGCCCTCCGGCCGGGTCAGACCCAGGTCACCCAAGGCCACGCGGCTGCAGAGGGGGTCGAAGACCAGCACGTTGTCTGGCTTGACATCTGCGTGCACCAGCCCCCGGCCATGGAGGAAGTCCAGGGCTCCAGCCAGCTGGGCCACCACCCGCTTCACCATCAGCTCCGGGAGGCCCTGCAGCCAGGCAGAGGACGAAAGTCAGACAGCCCAGGTTCCTTCTTCCTCCACCTCAAAATGGGTTCTGGACTGTCCTGAAGGGTGGGGAGTCCAGAGCCTGGGACCAGCAGCTACCTCAGTGTCCCCACAACACCCTCAGGTCCTGCCTCAGGTCACCCTCCACCACAGCCTGCACCCTTATCTGGACTTACCCTCCACCAGCTCCCCATTTTCCCCACCAGAGTCCCAATTCTAACCAGAAGCTCTTTCCTTTAGCTTCCTTTGAAAATCCTCCTGACTCTAACACTCAAACCCACTCTGAAGATTTCTTATGTCTCCTCTAACCATCCAGTTCTTCCCCAGGAAGAACCCAAGGTCCTACATAACCCTATCTTAGTTCAGTGCTAATCTCTGCCCGATCTCCAGCTCGGATCCTGTCCTAACATCCTCCAGTTTCCTCAATTGATTGGTTAACCTACATACCCACCTAGGCAGAGGCAAGTCAGAATAGTCAGCCACCCATCTGCAAAACCATCCCTCCATCCAACAGTGGTGAACAGTGTACCCTCCACGTCCAGCCAACGATCCCATAAATCCATTATTTAATATCCAACACCACCCATCCACCCACCCATCCATCCTTCACAACCAGCCACCCTTCCATCCGCCCAGCCACCCCTCCTTCCCTCTTCCTTGTGTACACCCACCACTTCTTCTCCCTGTCTTTCTCCACCCATCTTCCTTCCATTTATCTCTCAAATCCAAAATCCTAGAAATATCCCTACCCCTCTAGTCCTCAAACTCGGGAGGGCCTGCGATCTCAGATCCAGTCCTGACCTGCTCTATTTTAGAAGCCCCATTACGACCCATGCCCAACTCCATCATGGACACGCCTCCCCGGGCGAGCCCACCATGTGCAGCTGCCTCCTCACCATGGCCAGTCCGTGACCAGCCCTACTCGACTGCCCCAGCTCCACGTAATCTCAGCACCAACTAGGACCCCAAGTCTGTCCCCGTCCCCACCCCCTTCAGCAGTCACATTGTGTCCTTGCCCCCCCCCCCCCCGCGGGGCTGGGGTGGCTGGAAGGCATGGCCTCGCCTGAGCGTTAGAAATGGGGAGGTGGTTTAACCCAAGGTGGCCCTGGCTTGAGCACTGACCTGGGCTCAGAGCTGGAGACAGAGGAGGGGCTGGGGCTGGGGTGGGAGGGACAAACAGCCTGCTTTGCCTGCCTCACCTTTTCCTGCAGCATCCCGCTGAGGTCCCCGCAGGGAGCGTACTCCTGGGTGAAAGCGAAGTGCCGGGGCGTCTGCAGGGGCCAGCCCAGGGTCTGCAGCAGGCCTGGATGTGAGGAGACGCAGCGGCCCACGCAGAACTCTCTCAGGAAGGTGGTTCTCAGGACTGAGTCCCGACGGAGGAGCTTGAGAGCCACCGCTGGACCTGCCAGAAACACAGGGCCCGAGGGGAGCTCAGGGCACGGGTCTGGCTGGGACGTGGGGCAGACACTCAACCTCTCTGAGCCCCAGAGAGGGGCTGTGGGTGAGTTTCTCCACCTGTGAAGTGTTGGTGGAAACAGACCTTCCCCGAGGATCCTTCTTGCTCTGCCTCGGACTGCTGTGTGTGGGGCTTGCACTGCCTCGCCCTCTCTGAGGGTGGCCTGTTCTCTCTTGCATAAAGGGACATGGCAGTGGCTTGAATGCCAATCCAATTTGCACTCCTGCCTTGCTGTGGGACCTTGTGTCGGCCACTTGCCCTCTCTGGGCAACCTCCTTCTCAGAAGACCATAGAGCTCGGAATTTCCTGAGACCCCATCAGCTCCACCCACGTGGGTGGCTTCCCTGAGCTGTGTTCATGGGGAAGTTTGGAACCTGCCCTCAGGGCTGAACTCACCCCCTTGGCGAGGCTGGGCAAGCAGCACCCGGCCATAGGAGCCGGAGCCCAGCTTTCGGATGAGGCGATACTGGGCACGCAGGCTCCTCACTGGGGTCACCCTGGTAGCTGTCAGCTCCACCAGCCGCTGGAGGGCCGCAGCCGTGTCCTCCTGCAGGAGAGGGGCAGGGTTGGGGTGGTAGCTGGGGCCCGAGGAGAGTGGGCAGCTGGAGGCCAAGCCCAGCACTGCACTTGGGGGCAGGGGATAGGGGTCACTGTCCCTAGAGAGGAGGGTGAGTCACAATGACTCACCCGGCCTCAGGCCACCTGTTTTTGTGTCCTGGCGGGTTAGGGGTCATTGTCTCAAAGGCCCTGCCTGCTCCCATCTGCGGGGGGCAGCCAGAAACCCCTAGTCCCACTTGGGCTTGGGTCTTCAGACCACAGGACCCCATGTCCACCTGCCTCTATGCCCGACTGCCTGTGTGGCCACCTTGTCCCTCAGTCCGTTTCTCTGGGGCTTTGG
Organism: Geosciurus inauris; assembly: GCA_004024805.1. Lineage (NCBI taxonomy): Eukaryota > Metazoa > Chordata > Mammalia > Rodentia > Sciuridae > Geosciurus > Geosciurus inauris. The sequence continues at coordinate 16,781 of PVHX01003491.1, forward strand.
CCTGGTCTCCTTGGGTCTGTGTTACTGTCCCTTCCTCTGGGTCTCGGTCTCTCCCTCTGTCGCCTCTCTGCCCCTCTGGGTCTCTCTTCTCCCGTCTCTCCAATTTCTCACCTCTGGGTCCCCATCCACGGGGGTCTTGGGGGCCCTGAGCTCCATCTCAGGGTCGCCTGGTGATGGCTGACCCTGGGCAGACAGACACCCCTTGTTTGGACCCCCCAGAGAGCGACTAGCACCCGGTCCTGGCACCTGGGTCCTCGCTGGCCTGGCTCCTCTGGGAGCTGGTGTGCAGGGCCAGGGCTCCCTGTGTCTGTCTGTGCCAGGGCCCAGGGTCTCCTGGGCCTCCCTCTGTCTGTCACCCTCTGAGGGTCCTGTTTCTCTGCTCCTCCAGCCTCCTTCCCCTCTGGAGACGCCTCCCTTCCTTGTGCACAGCTCTTGCTCCTCTGTCCCTTTCTCTGTCTCTCTTGGGATCCCTCCCTGCTCCCTCTGTCTCTCCCTGGGGTCTCTGGGGTCGAGCTCCCTTCCTGTCTCTGCCCTGCCCTCTGCCTTCCTCCCACTCTCCCTGTTTGGCCACCAGTTTGTCTGCAGGCACCCCCTCTGCTCTCTGCCTCCCCTCCTCTGGCCCTCTTCCCTGGGTCTCTGCCTCTCTCTCTCTTTGTTCAGATTCTGGAGCCTTTGTCCCTCCCTTTCTCTGGGCAGAGGTGTGTGTGACTGCACAGAGACACCCTGTCCCCCACCCCCTCCCTCACCCCCCGACCCGCTGCCCCTCCCTCCCCCTTCCAAACTTAGACCAGCTTGGACTCCGGGCGCTGGTCCCAGGACAGAGGGGACAAAACATATTGTGAACCCCCAAGGGCCAGGCCTGAGGGCAGAGGGAAGAGGAGAGAGAGGCCCATTCACAGCCTTTGCTGGGCCAGAGGCCGGAACTCAGTGCCTTCCAGTTTCTTCCAGGTGCTGGGAGTCCTAGTGATCAGGACACAAGAGACCATAACCAAAGCTCTGCACCTTGTTACCTAGAGTCCAGGCCTTCGCCCTCCTCCCTCACACCCAAGATCTGGACACACAGCCTCCTCCCTCAGACCCTGGGGTCCACCCTCCTCCCTCAGACCCTGGGGTCCAGCCTCCTCCCTCAGACCCTGGGGATCCAGCCTCCTCCCTCAGACCCAGGGGTCCAGGCCCAGCCTCCTCCCTCAGACCCAGGGGTCCAGGCCCAGCCTCCTCCCTCAGACCCAGGGGTCCAGGCCCAGCCTCCTCCCTCAGACCCAGGGGTCCAGGCCCAGCCTCCTCCCTCAGATCCAGGGTCCTGACCCAGCTCCTCTGTCGGCTGGGAATGCACTGTGGGAGGCCCTCTCACATCCTGAAGCTCTGCTTCAAACCTCGCCCTGTTGTGCCCTGTACCTTCCCAGCCCCCAGAGTGTCAGGATTTATTCCCAGTTTATGGAGCAGGAAACTGAGGTTCCGAGTGGCAGATTGCCTTACACTGGGCCAGCTCGAGCCAGACCTGAGCCCGCCTGTGTGACTCACCTCCCGGGCAGGCTCTGCTCGGGTTTCTGCTACTCCAGCCTACTATTAATAAGACCAGCAACGCGGCTCCTGGAGGCTCTGGAAGGAGCCCTGGGAACCGGGCTGTGGCCATGGCCCCAGGGAGCCCGGTGGGCCTGGTGGGCAAAGGAAGATTTCTTTGGAGTCTGACAGGAAGCGGTGCCCTTGGGATGCAGCCAGGATGCTGCCACCAAGAGCCCCGGCTGCTGACCAGGCCTCACACGCGTTGTGGTTCTGCGACAGCCTCTTGGTTTTCTTCTCCTGGGGGGACACAGATTGCATCAAAGCAAACAATATGTTGAAACCTGGGCAAAAATAACTCACACACGCCTACCATCCCAGCGAGTCCAGAGGCTGAGGCAGGAGGATGGAAAGTTAGAGGCTAGCCTCAGCAACTGAGCCAAGATCTAAAGCAACTTAGCAAGATCTTGTTTCAAAATTAAAAAGTAAAAAGGGCTGAGGATGTGGCTCACTCGTTAAGTGCCCCTAGGTTCAATCTCTGGTAAATAAATATAAACAAACAAACAAATAAATAAATAAAATCCTACAGCAGAAGAACCTTTAAGCCCCCACCCCCAGTGGGTTGAGTGGGAGAGGGAACAGGGGGTCATGGGACTCCTCTTTTCTCTTTGCTTATACTTGAAATTTTCCTTCATAAAAAGTTAAAAGTTATAAAATCAACTATAAATGTCAGGAGAAATTGTGCCCAGGCACCTGGGTACACAGCTCTGAAAAAGTTCGGAAATTTTCCAGGTCAACTGCGATTATGATGATCACACCTCACCACCCAACAGCACATCTAACTAGCCAGCAACCTGTCTGTATTCAGTTTCTCCCAGTTTGCTCCCACAGACCTTTAGAGATGGGCTAGTTGATTCCGAAGTCAGTGTTCATACGGCTTTCAGGGAGTTTTTGTGTTATTTTTTTTTCTCACGAGCTTGTGCTGCTATTCAAAAGTGCAAAATAGTAGAAAACAACAGGATGGCGATTGATTTACTCGATAACAGGCCCAGACGCCCTCGCTCCCTTTTACTTTAGTCACCCAAGACTTGGTAATAATAAGCCCCGATGTAGGCAGAGAAGCAGGGTCACCGACCACAGAGACGCAGCCAGCAAGGGGCAGAGCCAGGATCCAGGAGGCTCTGGGGACTCCAGGCTGCTCTTGTCCCTGCCTGAGCAGCGTCTGAGGACAGACTCCAGGTCCCTACTCAAGCTGTTCCCTCGCAGGGTTTGGGTCGGCTCTGCTGGTGCTGGGGCTACCAGGCTCCAGGAGCAGCTGCCGTGCTAAAGCTGAAAGGTCAGGCTGCAGAGCGGCCACCTGGGCCCCCAGGAGGAGTGGGAGAGGGACGCTGGGGCCTGCAGCCCTCCCCCAGAGGCCCACGATGATCCAGGGAGCTTTGCACCTCCCCATTTAGCAACGCACTCCGCTACTCCAAGGGGTCACCCCGAGTGACCTCAGCACACAGGTGTGGCTGGAGGAGGTTCCAGGCCTGGCCCCAGGGCACACCCCTTTTTAAAGCTGGCCTCTGGGTGTTAGGCCTCCCTCCTCCCATCAGTCCTACCCACAGCTCCCAAGGGCGCCCCTGTGACCCTTCCTGACTTTGTCTTCTCCTGGCTGAGTGAGCTCACCCACCGCCTCCTGGCCTCAGCCTCCTCCCAGGTGGATTGACAGCCAGCGCGGCTCCTACCCAGAGCTCAGCCGTTAGAGAAACACCGAATACCTGTCACCGCCATGCAGTGGACATGCCAATGACGAGGTATTTGATATATTAGAGATTATGTGTGCCACCACACAGTATATGTCAAATATACCATGGTATGTATTTTTTTTATATTTATTTTTTTAGTTGTAGGTGGACAGAATATCTTTATTTTATTTTTATGTGGTGCTGAGGATCGAACCCAGTGCTAGGCGAGCACGCTACCACTGCGCCATAACCCCAGCCCCATGGTATGTATTTCAAGTATAACACAGATTATTTATTATATACTACTTTTTTCAATTAAATTAATAAATAAAACATACTGAAAGAGCCCATGAAAATTAATTTAGGGCTGAGGATGCAGCTCAGTGGCACAGCACTTGCCTAGCATGCACAAGGCCCTGGCTGCCATCCCAGCACCACCACCAAAATAATAATAATAGTAATAATTAATAATAATAATTTACCCTCAAAGATTGCACTGTTGACAACTTACCCCTCCCAACCTCCCTCCTGTCTCATCCTTGGGTCAAAAGAGAAAGAAAACAAGCTGTAACCATAAACTGATTTGCCTGTAAACTGATTTTCCTTGCCTGGAGCAGATGAGGCTGTAAACTAGTAAAGAGGACCTTGGCTTCCCACTGTCAGGCTGCTGCACATAACAGGGAGCAAGGGATGCTGGCTGTCTCAGGGGCTCCTTCCTCCTCGGGGTGATGCTGTGCCCCTTTGATGGAATGTATTTGGATGAAAACATGAACCTCAGCACCAAGTATGGAATGGGTCCTTAACAGGGTTATTACTACTGGACACTCCATGGCCGTCGCTGCTGGCCCAGGCCCTGCTATGGGGGTCATGGACCCGCAGGGCCACCTGTAGGTTTAATCCTCATGGTCCCTGTGATATAGGAACTATTACTTTCTGAAGCACAGACAGGCCACACCGCCAGTGCCTAACAAACACCTCTGAGCAGCAAGCAGTTCACGCCCAGCCCAAAACCTTGTTAGGATTCCCTGTGCAACGAAACACTTCGGGCAGAACCACAATGAGCGCCCAGGTCCACCATCCTGATGAGGAAACGTAACTTTCCACATGTAACTGGAGGCCCTCGAGTACTATTCCTCTCCAGATCTTTCCTTCCCCTCCCAGATGTAACCACTAGGCCAAATGAGGTGCTTGCTATCATTTGACTTTAAAAAACTTTGGGCTATATGGCTGTGAGCCCATTACCGTGTTGCCTTGTGTCGCGTGTGGGATCTTCTTGGCTGGCTTTGGCCTCCAGCAGCTCAGCACAGTGCTAAAGTTCCCGGTTTCCTTTGCAAAGCTGTGCAAGAGTCCAGAGCCGCGCATGCTGTCCTGGGTGCATCCATTCTCCTTATGATGGACATACGGGGTTTCTCCAGCCAAACGTCCTTTCCAACAGTGGTGCAACCAATGCTCCTACATTCGAAAACTGGGGGCACATTGGCCTCGAGGGGGAATTGCTGGGTCAGAAGACAGAGCCATGCTGCTCTCTTAGACAATGCCTCCTGCTCTCCAAGCTGGCCTTAGCTGCTCATTGTTATTTATGTATTTTGCATTCATGGATCCCTTGGAGAATCTGAAGAAAGGTAGAGATGGCTACATTATCTAATAGCTGCTAGCCACCTATGGCTCGTCAGCACTTGAAACCTGGCTGTTCTGAGTGGGGAAGGACTGAAAGCATCAGATAGACTCCAAGTTTGAACAGAAGAATATAAGCCTCTCTCTGCTGGCTTTCACATTGCACATGTTGACCCGGCAGTGTTCTGCATGTACCCTCTCTCTCCTTATTTGTGGATTTCATAATTGCAAATACACCCACTTCCTAAAAATGTATCCATAATGTATGTATGTATCCATAATCCAAATGTATCTTAAAATGTATCCCTAAATCAATAACCCCAGTGCTATAATTAATAACAATGTATCATATACTTGAAAATGGCTAACAGAGTAGATTTTAAGTTTTCTTGCTGCAAATAAATATGTAAAGTCTTATGAAAATAGTAGTGAGACCAAGAGAAGAGGAAGGGAACCGGGGAGGGAGCAGGGGAGGTACTGGAGAATGCAATTGACCAAATTATATTGCTGTATTGTGTGCAGGTACAAATATGTAACGAGGAATTTCACTTTTATGTGTAAGTGTGAGGCACCAATAAAAAGTGCGCCATGGTCCCTGTGTTAACTAGTGTGACTTAGCCACTCCATGATGTGTACATATTTCAAAACATCATGCTGCCCACGATAAATATAAGCAATTTTTACTGGTTAATAATAAAAAGTAAAAAAATGAAAAGAGGAAAAGGACCCCCAAAAAGCTCACACTGCTTTTGCAGACTGGCATAGAGCTACCTGCAGCCCGAGCCCCCGCACTGGGCTGGGTGGTGCTCTCAGCTCGTCCTGCAAGCGAGCGTCCTCCAGTGTCTCCCTGTGCTGAGATTCCCACAGGTTTGCGCTTTTTGGTGGTGACGGGGGTTGCCAGGCAACGTGTGTAGGTGAGGGGCCATCCGCTCTTCCTCGAGGGCTCAGGAAGCCCCGTGTTAGGTCAGCCTCCTGCAGGTGCCAGCTGCAGTGCTGTGGCTGTGAATTTGGGGACTCCACGACACGTTTAAAAGTTGTCTTTAAACAGAAGTGCATGCTTCAGCGAGATGGTAAAGTTGTGAGAACCTGAGCCTCTCTACTCGCTTCACCAAGGCCGCCAGGGGATGAGCAAGGAGGATCCTCAACGCCAGCGGAGGCCAACATCATCCAGATCATTTTCACCCAGTTTACTTGGGGCTGCAGCCCCCCTTGCAGTCCACCAAGGAACTCTCTAGAAGCCTGGAGACCACTGGCCAAGAGTAGGGGTGTCTCCATCCCCAGTGGCTTCTCTCCAGACCTCGTCTCTGCCATGTGACCCATTGCTGTGGCCTCTTTCCACCCTCAGCCTCTCTCAGCGGCACCTACCACCCCAGGGAGAGACAGCTTTCCAGTGGTTGGTCAGACCCCATCCCCCCTCAATAGCCGCCACTGCCGCCCTCTGCCCTCAGGATGCAGTCAACCTCCCTAGCCCGGCCCGGAGCCCTCTGCAGCTGGCACTTGCTCCTTATCTCCTGCCTCGCCCATCTCACCCGGCACCCCTGCCACTCAGCAGGACTCAGAGTGCCCGGGGGAAGCTGGCTTCTGTCTCAGGAAGTGAGTGTGGAGGAGGAGAGAGGCAGAGGCCAGGAGCAGTGGGTTCTTAATGGCTCCATAAATCCTGTGCGATTAACAATAATTCTAGCTCGTATTTACTGAACTCTGCGTCTTACCAGCCCCTGTGCTAAGCCTCCCAGCGGCCCTGGGGAGGCTAGCACTATTCTTAGCTGTGTTTGATAGCTGAGGAAAGAGCGACTGCAGAGATTAAGTCTCCTGCCGCGTCCTGCTGCGGGTCAAGTGGAGTGGCCTGCATTTCACACCCTTGGCTTCTGGCTGTGTGTAGGTGTTTGTGAGCCGGGAGCTAGGGGCACACGTAGGTCAAGGTTGGGGACTTCTCCCGTGGCATTCAGCCTCCCCTCCCCCACTTCCTGGGGCCCTGCCCTTGTGAGCTCTGAGCAGGGGTGGCTGCAGATGGTCCACCGCCGCAGGCTGTGGGGGGCGTCTGCGGGGCGGTTACGAGACGGGGTGTTCCTGTTCTAGTTGTGGTGCAGAGGGAGCCCAGGAGTGCCTCCCACCAGCCCCCAGGGGACCCAGGTGGGGGAGAGCCATCTGAATGAGGATACCATCTGAACCAGGCAGCCAGCAGGCCGCAGGTTCTGGAGCTGCAGCGGAGAGCAAAGCATCCCCCTGCTCTCCTCGACGTGTGGATGACAGCTCCCTAAGACCCATTGTGGCCGTGGCCGGACACGGTGACCACGCCACCCTCCTGCAGACTTTCCACGGGTGGACTGTGCGACGTGTGGATGACAGCTCCCTAAGACCCATTGTGGCCGTGGCCGGACACGGTGACCACGCCACCCTCCTGCAGACTTTCCACGGGTGGACTGTGCAGCATGTGCATTACACAACAAAGCCATCCACCTGGCCTGGTGGAGCCCACCTTCCAGGGAGAGGCCCCAGAGACCGAGACCTGTCAGACACTTAGGTCATTTTAAACTTTGAACATCCCTGCCCATACAGAACTATTTTCAGTAATAGTTACGTACACCTTCCTCTTGATCTGTGATTTTCTTTCCTCTTTAAAAACTTAATGGATTTTATCCCTTAGAGCAGTTTTATGTTCACAGAAAAGTGGAGCGGATTGTACAGAGATCTCCCGAAGACTCCCTGCCCCCCTGCAAGCCTCCCTCATTCCCAACACCCCCCACCAGGGTGGCCATTCCCTGGTCAGGGAATCAGGTGACATGGCATCTCCAGAGCCCAGGGTTGTCAGGGTTCACACTTGGCAACCTGTGTGCTGTGGGCTTGGACAGGGGTCTTGGGCGGATCCGCCCTTACAGCTCAGGGTGGTTTCTACACCCTCTGCACTCTGCCCCCCACAACCCTTGGCACCCCTGGCCCTTGTGAGCTCCACAGCCCTTTCTTCTCCAGAGCTCAAGGAGGGGATCCGACAGGCCTCCCACCCTGGTTGCTTTCACTTGACCATATGCATTTAAAGTTCCCCTTTGTCCCAAGTCCCAAGTTCAAGGTCAGCCTCAGCAATTTAGTGAGAACCTGTCTCAAAATAAAAAGGGCCGAGGATGCGGCTCAGTGGTAAAACGCCCTCCTGTTCAATCACCTGCACTGTCAGCACAGCTTAATAAACGAACAAGATGAAACCACGCACGAACACAGCTCCGTGTCGCACAGTACAGTGCTGACGTCCCTCAGGCTCTTCTCCACCAGGCCCGTCTTACCCGGCAGGGACGAGCCGCAGGAGCTGGAGCCCCGAATGGCCGGCACCGGAAAGGTGAGGGCTCCCGGCCCACCGCGAGCACAGCCTCAAAATGAGCGTGTGCAGCGGAGTCCGGGTTCTGGGGCCACCTGCAAAAACCAGGCGCTCGGAACCAGCCTCACGGGCAGCGCGGTTTTTGTTAGAAGACGAATTAGGACGGTGCAAGGACTAATCCTGTGCGCATGCGTGCACATCCGCACAGGCCGCCTGAGCCCCCAGGGGAGCACTGGGCACCCACTGGACAGAGAATCGGATGGTGGAGGACAGGCCCGGGGCCTGCGTGGCCCTGCAGCGAGTGCAGAACACAAACACAGACAAGCCTGGTCACGGGACACCTGCTCCAGCCGACCTGCTCCAGGAGTCTCTGTGGGTGACAAGGGGACCCCTTCCCCAGGAGTTCGGAGGGAGCAGGGCAGTCTGTTTGCTGCCTTCCCTGTGCTTGTCTCTCTCCGTCCAGCTGGTCCCTTCTGTGGGGCTGCACTGAGCTTCCGCCCATGATGGAGAGGCAGGAATGGCCAAAGGTCAGGGAGGGTGTCCAGTCACTCCTGGCCACACTGCAGCTTGTGGGGGGCAAGGCCCAGACATCATTGTGGGCGGTTGAAGACTAGGCCCAGGGTGGCCTGTGGCAGGAGGGCTAGTTAAGGCTGGGCTTCCAACAGAGGCATGGATATTGAACAAGTTGGCAGCCACAGTGGAGCCGTGGTGGCAGTGTGGGCGCTGGGGTCTTACAGCCCAGCCAGGGCAGACAGTAGCGCCACCCTGTGCCTCGGTTTCCCCATCTGTGAAACAGGGATGCTTACACACCTACCGCAGGCTGACAGGGAAATTCAGCCGGTTGACACGTGCGTGTGTGTCCCTAGTGCTGTAGAACAGTTCTTAGTGAATCAAAACAACACACACACCAGGCTCCATAGTGCACACCATGATCCCAGCTACTCAGGAGGCTGAGGCTGGAGGGTCTCAAATTCAAGGCCAGTCTGCACAACTTAGCTAGACCCTATCTCAAAAGTAAAAATAAAACAGGGCTCAGAGGCAGAACACTCTTGGCCTCAGTCCCCAGCACCCCCACCACTTTCTCAGTTCCTCTGGTCCAAGTACTCAGGAGACTGCCATCAAGGGGTCTCTAGGGCTGAGGTCTCATCAGAAAGCTGGGGGGATCTGCACCCAGCTCACCCTGTGCTCGTGGCTAGACTCGGTGTCCTTGCCTGGGTTGTTGGACTGTTGGCTAGTGCTGCCTGCAGCTTGGCCACATGGGTTTCCCCAGGGGTCAGCTCACTCCCCTGCTCCACTGAAGAGGAAGCCAAGGCATGGACAGAGGGATGGCCAGCCAGACAGGGGCCAGCCTTCTAACCTAACCTTGACAGTGACATCCTTGCCCCGCCCCCCGCTGTTTTGATTAGAAGGCACGAATCTGGGCTCACCTTCGAGGGAAGGGGGTTCACCAGGGAGGGGTTCCAGGAGGCAGGGTGTTAATTCTAGCTGTAGTCACTGTTCCTATTGGGACAGGCACCAATGTTAACAGACATGCAGGCCCAAGACCCTATCTGCTACTCCCTCCCTTTGTGACCTTGAACAAGTCACCAGACCTTTCTGAACCTCAGAGTCCTCCTCTGGAGCATGGGGGTTGGATAGGAACCGTCCCCCACTCACTCATTGCTGTGTGCACTGCACATGGGGTTCTGGGGACATGGTGTGAGCTATGAGGGGACTAATGTTCCAGTGGGGGGGGTGACCAATGAATAAACTAAACCAATGATAAGTGAGAAGAAAACAGTGAGGGAAGTGGCTTCAGACAGACGAGGAGAGGCCAGAGAATTAATTCAAGTGATTTAGCAGTATTTTTTTCTGAGCACCTACTGCATGCCAGACATGGTTCTGGGCTCTGGGCACCCGGTGGGAGACCCAGTTGAGGTCTGTACCTGTAGACTGCACATGTAGGTAGGAGGATATGGTGATCAAACTCTTTCCCTAAAAGACACACTGAAGTCCTAATCCTTGGCACCTCAAAACACAGCATTGCAGGTACAACCATGCTGGAGCAGGGGGCTCCCAACCCAGGTGACAGGTGCCCTCTCAGGAAGACAACCTGGAGTCAGAGGTGTAGCCGGGAAGATAGCCAAGGGATGCCCAGGGCTGGGTGAGGCAGGGAGGGCCCTTGATCTCCCTCTACCCTCCAGAACCGAGAGATAATTTATTCATGTTGTTTTAAGCCACTGGCTTGCGGGGCTTGGTCACAACAGCCCAAGGAAACGCACACGGATGGAGAGACTTGAAGCAATTAAGAAGGATCCCCTC